>JAVKPL010010628.1:0-44876 GCA_032173675.1 Gastrolobium villosum
GTGGTATAATTTATAGAATTTGAACCTCACTTGTTATTCTGCATTGATTAGCTGGATTTATTAAATCTAATATTGAAATTTGATTTGATTTGATTTTCATGATAACGATATTCTATTTTTTTTTATTACCGTTTTAATTATTACCACTTTTAGGTTTCTTTATTGAAAATTAAATATTTATAAAAAGGAATCCTACTTTGCATTTATTACATGCGCTTATTATATTTATTCTTCACGATTTTTTTCCTTTTTGTTTGTTTTTTTAATTTTAATGACCTTCATTATTTCCTTTAAATGCACATATGAGGTATGCTCCAGCAACATTATATATATATTTTAGGCAATACTTCAAATGAATTAAGAAAAAAAAAGCTCTTGCAATGGCTGAGGGTGCTCCTCCTCCTTATGGCTTCTGAATATGCTGGCAATACCACTGTTTTACTATTTTGTTCTTTGACTTGTATTTAATTAGCATATAATGGGTAACACATTTTTTAATGGAAAAAAAACATTAGCCACTCCTGCCATAATAGTAAGAGTATGAAATGCCTCCAATTGAGAAGCACAAAAAAACACAAGATTTAATCCAACACGCTACTGGCGCGACATTGGCGCTATCAGCGTGATAACTCATATTTTATTGCACTTATTTGTTACTCTTGGTTAGTATTTTTAGGATTTATTTGAATAAAATAATGATGTTTTGAGTTAATTTACATTTTTAGTTTTTGATTGGGTTTAATTTATTTTCGTCAAAATTTTTCAGCTTTACGTTACTTCTGTATTTTGGCCATATCTCGGTCCACAGTTGTCTGATTGACACGTTTTGCTGAAGTTTTATTTTATTATTAGACTTGTCATTTAAATTAAAACCCCATTACTTAAGTGGCCCAAAGCCAAGTTTTAGTTTTATTTTAATTTATTTGTTATATTTCGTACTTTTGGACAGATTGGCCTATCAGAACTAAACCCTAACCCGATTTGGGTAGGGGTATATGACGGCGGAGTAGGAAACTATTATTCATTCTGAATTTTTGAAATTGAGGATCAAGTACTTTTTCTCTGAAGCGTTCTTCGCGTTCTTTATCTTTTTCTTCTTTTTTCTTTAATTTTAATCATGTTTATCCTAGCCATGCTAGGCTAAACCCCTTTTAATCAACCTAAGGGGAAGGGATTCCATGGATCTATCTAGAGGATCTGCGATCAATCTCTAACCAGATTCGTTTCTTTAACCTAACTCAAATCAATATCGTGAGATTGTGGATATTCGATTTGAGGTTCGCAATTGCGATTATGGAAAAGGAATAATCATCAGATTTGATGATCCGATTGTTCTCAATTAAAAATAAGGATTTTGATTCAATTGAGATCATTCGTGAATTTGGTAATTTTTATCCAATGAAGGACATCCTAGGATTCCTAACCTTAGGTTGGTTAATTTTAATTACGAAGTTTTAATCCCAGTTCTTATATTCTGTCTTTTATTCAACCGAAATCCAAAACCCCCCTTTTATTTTCTATTTTCATAAGCGATTTTTACCAAATCAATTTCTTTGAGAGACGACTTATGGTTTCCATTTTACTGCAAATTTCTGAACCCTAATTAAAAATAATTTTTAATTTGCGCGAGTTCGTCAGCTCGTGTCAAATTTGGCGCCGTTTCCAGGGAAATGGCATCGGTCTAAATCGTTTTCTGATTCTTGATCTTCTTCTTTTTCTTTAATTTTCATTTCTGTTAAAAAAAATCGAAAAAAATATATTTATTTTTGCGCATCTGTCTTGTTTCTGCGTTTGAACTCATTTGTGTTTCTGATTCCGATTTCTGCACCTTTGATTCTGCATCGGAATTTGATTCTGCAGACGCGTCTTTTCTCAGTTTTTGCATTTTCTGCATTACGGTTTCCATTTTACTGCGAATTTCAGAACCCTAATTAAAAATAATTTTTAATTTGCGCGAGTTCGTCAGCTCGTGTCAAATTTGGCGCCGTTTCCAGGGAAATGGCATCGGTCTAAATCGTTTTCTGATTCTTGATCATCTTCTTTTTCTTTAATTTTCGTTTCTGTTAAAAAAAAAATATATATATATTTATTTTTGCGCATCTGTCTTGTTTCTGCGTTTGAACTCATTTGTGTTTCTGATTCCGATTTCTGCACCTTTGATTCTGCATCGGAATTTGATTCTGCAGACGCGTCTTTTCATAGTTTTTTCATTTTCTGCATTACGGTTTACGTTTTGGGTAGATTTGGGGAAATCGGTAAAACTTCAGTTTGAGAGATTGGTTCCGGGAGTTCTATTCCCAATGGAATTCGACCATCTAAGTATAAGTCACACCCTACAAGGGTGTGAGGTGACCCTTAATTTTGCCAAATTCTGTCGTTCACTAACCCGTTATGCTGCTTCTTTGTCGTTTCAGGACGTATCGGGTATTTTTGCTATTGTTCAACTTGCTTCGATTGACCTGAAATCTGGTGACGTGAAGGAGGAGATCCTTATCCTCATATTCAATCTCCTTAAATATTAAATTATTAAAATTATTAATTAATACATTATTATAATTATTAAAGATAATAATTCTAGTAGTTAACGATTATCGATTTAACTTAGATTTGTATTAATATATTGTAAATAATTACTATTATTAATTGTTTAAATCAATTGATGAAAAATTGTGTAAATCAAACATAAACAATTAATAATTTTACACAAAATTTCCTTAAATAGATTTCCATAAAATATCCATTATAAACAATATCTCTAGACAGCTGGCTACATTAGCAATAAGAAAATCAATTCCTTTAGCAGTGGGAAATTTCAAAATATTCATAAAATATGTTCCACTTTTTATAAAATTTATTTTCCTCTAGTTTTTTAGCGCAAGAAGCAAAAATCCGATCATATGATTGGTCCTCTATTTCTTCACCTTGTATACAAATATATCATGTTCATGTTATGTCATCTTTTGTGTCAACATGGATATGTATAAGATCAAACACCAGTCGTTACATACAACATAAGCCTTTTTAGATTCTAGAGTGAAGATTTTGCATAAGCTTATAACTCTTCCAAATGCAATACAAGAAAAAAAAAGTAAATCAAGATTAAAAATAATTAAACGGATATTACAAAGAAAGATGCAAACATTTTGACAAAAGAAAAACCAAGTTTTTTTACAAGAACGACAACCTCTAAAGCTAATTAAAAGGAAACCATACGAATCCACGGGACAGAGCAATACTCTCCGAAAATCCCAGACAGCTTACTCCAAAGAAAAGTAACTGAACTAGAACAATACAAAAAATTAAGAGACAAGCTAGCCACAAGCTCTGAAACTAAGACCAAGAATGCAAAAACAGCGTACGTTATGTTTACTTAATCATTCCTAGACAAGACACTGCATCTACATAAAGGACATGTATTACGAATCGTGAGCCACTTTGTGATGCAATCCCGATGAAACACGTGTGAGCAAGGCAAGCCAATAGCTCTCGACCCAATCTCCGTGAGACAAATAGAACAATCTGTGATGGAAGAAGACTCTGCTTCAATCGTGACTTTTTCAAGATTTTGAAAAGATTCTTGTGTTGCGGACTGATCCAGCCCGGCCCGTTAGGCCCTCGCCCGCCCGGGCCAGTGCCAAAAAGCCCGCATATCAAACAGCCCGCACGGGCCAAAAAATCATATAACCCCACGGGTTAGGGCCAGCCCGCGGGCCAAAAATCAACTCTATTTTACCAACACTTTTAAGAGTAAAATGCAAAAGTATTCCTAATGGTTCTGTTGAATTTGGCGGAACCTGAAATGCAAAAGTATTCATATATTATCAAGCAGTGATCAAGACTGTTCATTAGTCATATATTATCAAACAGAAATTGAAAAGGCTTAGTCATCTACTTTTAGTACCATGTCTATATTTTCATAGTAAAATGTAAATTAAGGAGTTTGATTCCCCTACAAAAATACCCGACATCCAACATCCCCAAGTCCCAAAATCCGCTCACCATCAGTTACAACAATAACTTGAATACTCCTCTCAGGCCAGTTTTTTAAAACCTCAAGGACTTTCCCCCTGCAAAAGGCCAAAAGCTATATAACCCTCCAACAAATGTAGTCCAAAATTGCATAGAAATACAGGGAAAAAAATGATAATTAAATTGCATACATATATAGTCCAAAATTAGCTCAACCATTCATGTCCAACTAGCAATTAAAGAGGTTAAACTTCAACTGCAGCTACAATATCAACTAAAATGATACACACACACACAACACAACACAAGGAATTAATTACCCCGATTATCAGCGAAATTGGAATGATAATGCAACCTAGTGGCCTCAACCATCTTGGTAACTTCTTGTGCACTCTCTAAAGCCTTCAAAAAATGATCATCAAGGAAAGTGAGAATCTGCATCAGAGTAACACTTGGAACAACCTTAATTGCTCTTCTAAACTCAGCAGGTGCTGTCTTTGAATGTTCAATATGCTTTGCCTCTGTTATCTCATCTAGCTCTTGCACATTTTCCAGAACTTTCTCTAGTGTTTTAGGCTCCTCCACCGTATGACCTCCATCACCGTCAACATTATCACCTTCACCTTCCTCATTCTCATTCCCACCCTCAATCTCATCTTCCTCACTCAAAGAAGGTCCTGGCATGTTCTCTACCATGAATTAAGTTGCAAGTGATCATGTTGTATCATTATCCTCACTCAAAAAATGGTTGAGATAATTAAATTGCATACATATATACAAAAGCTATATATCATGCTGTAACATTATCCTTACTCAAAAAATGGTTGAGAACTTAAGATAATTAAATTGCATACATATATACAAAAGCTATATATTGTAACATCCCACATAATTAGTAAAATACATAAGTACTATGTAACGCCCTCCCTTGTATGCATCCAAGAGAGTCGTTTGCTAAGCGGAATTAGAGTCGTTACGTCACATAAGCTAACAAAGATTTTTATTCTAAGTACAAACCCGTAAGACATTTAGAAGTTCTTATCACATCTGTTTGTACGATAAAAAATGTTTCAAGTGATTTAGAAAGAGCACGTTTGGGGCTTCGCGTGCATATAAAATAATAGTAAATCAGAGTTCGTTTGCTCATAAAAACACCACCCGTAAGGTGCACTGTAAAAATTTCAGCACTTAAATTCTTTTCACAAACGTTTTCCAAAATAGCCGCTGTTCATAAAAGTTCAAGATAAAATAAAGATGATAAAGTCTACAGTCATCCAAGAGTACCAAAATATTAAACATTACAGTCATCCAATCAATCAAACAGCAACAGTGATAATCCATGCATCAGCAAGCAACAGCAAAACATCACTCCTTCAAATGCTTTTACGTCCTCCTGCCATTTTGGAAAAATAGCAGCCCCGAAGGGGTGAGAATAATCCCAGTAGTGTGGCAACAAAACCAGTAATATAACAGTATTAACTAGGCACAAAATCATAAACAGTCACTTCAACATATCCTTGTTCCTTTTCATCATATTCATATATATATAGCGCATATAACGCCTTTCCTTTTCATCATATTCATATATTGCGTATATAACGCCTTTCCTTTGCGCTTTTAGCACCGTCGTGCGCGCACTTCACAGTGGAATCAAATATACCTTGGCACCTGAGCTCCATGTGGATTCCAACTGTGGGCCTATGCGGACTGATGCCAAGTGTCCCATACCCCGGTACCTTGGGGATGCCTATATGATGCTTGCTCAAACACATGGTCCTGTACATAACTATTCTAAAACAAGGCCTATATGATCTTGATACATGCATGTCATGCTATGCTTTCACACACAAAGCGTAAAAATGCGGTATGATGTAAGGTGCATGCTTATATACCTTTCATATAGCCATCACGGCACATATACTTTTCATATGCGTTATGCTGCCACATAACGTCTTTACCTCATAATCATATAGCCATCACGGCACATTTTTGGCAGTTTCCTTTCATCATACGGAACATAATACTTTTACGGAATATGGAGCATCATGTCACAATTTTATACCAGTAGTCAATAGTCACATTAGGTAATATCGCCTGACACTTACCTTGCGTGTCTTAAACAATACCAAACCGCAGCGAAGTATCTCACTTCTTAAGCGCACCTAAATCAATTACAACCAATCATTTACAGCGGCGATTTACAGCAGAAACAGTGAGCATACAACAGCGTTTTACAGTGGAAAACAGTGAGCATACAGCAGTGTTTTACAGCAGAGAAACAGTGAGCAGAAAACAGTGGTATTTTCCTTAAAAACAGTGGACAGAAACAGTGACGTTTTACAGCAGGAAAACAGTAAACATACAGCAGAAACAGTGACCATTTTGAAACAGAAACAGTGGCTCTTTGGACATCAACAGTGGCAGAAACAGTGACATCAAACAGTGGCAGAAACAGTGGCATTTGAACGTTAAAACAGTGACATAATCAGTGGCTTTTGCGCATCAAAACAGTGGCATGAATGGTAGTATTTAATCATTAAAACAGTGACATTAGTGGTGATATTTGCACATCAAAAACAGTGGCAAAGGGAGTGGTTTTTGAACATTAAAACAGTGGCATGAATGATACATTTGAATATCCAAAACAGTGATAAAAATCATGATTTTTAGACATTAAAACAGTGGCATAAAGGGTAGTGTTTGGACATCAAGATGGTGGTTATTTTATGCAGAAACAGTGGCTCATTAAGTACTAAAACAGTGAGTGTTTTTGGTGCAAAACAGTGACATATGTGGCATTAAAACAGTGAGCATTTTATGCAGAAACAGTGGCACATAATGGACTAAAACAGTGAGTGTTTTTATGCAGAAACAGTGGCATGTGATGCACTAAAACAGTGAGCATTTTATACAAAACAGTGGCATCAAGATGGTGCTCTTGTCAAACCGAAACAGTGACATTCTTAGCCTCAAAACAGTGGCACATTCATACATAAACAATGGCATATTTCTCCTCAAAACAGTGGCACATTTTTAAAGCATAACCATGAGACTTTCCTTCTATAACTTATGCATACAAATCATTATCAAATAGCTCATTATACTTCCACCATGCTCATTCTTGAATCCAAAACAAAACATATTCAAAGAGACATTCAAGAACACACATGATTACACACCATGAAAGAGGTCTAAGTTCTAGGCTTACCTCTTGTAGCACACACTTCTTGCTCACACACCACACCTTTCTAGTTCTACCAACAACTAGTCCACACTTCCTAGGAGATGATCTATGCGCATAAATGGTGAGAAGGACAACTTTGGACAGCTCCCAAGGTGAGTACCAAGGCTGGACAGTGAGGGGGAAAAGAGAAAGAAAACTCACACTTACTTGGTGTATAGTCACGGCTTTAAGGGTGTGAGGGAAGAAGGATGAAGTTGGTTTAGTGTTTCTTGCTCCAAATGCTCATGCTTTCACGGCTAGAGGGTGAGGAGATGAGGGAGAGATGATGGCTGCACTTGTAACATGAGGCCAGCCCTTCCTTGTGCGCATACTTAAAGAAAAAGTGAGGAGGGGTTGCAATGATGCAACATTATGGCAAAATCTGGTTTCTTGTGAAGGTGGGACTGCACACTAGGTCAAAACAAGCAAGGGGTTGCTTCTAATATACACTATGCACATGCAAAGAGGTGAGGGAAAGTTGTCATCATGAGCACATGTAAGAGGGTTCACTAAGTCAACAAGCAAGACAGCTTTGTGGCAGCCAAAAATCTGATTTGATGCAGCCTTTGTGCGCACATGAGGGGGGAAAATGCAGTCCAAAATCCTTCTTTGTTGCATGTGGAAGCAAGGGGCAGATTTGGCTCATGATGGACTGCCAAAAGCATGCAGAAATCTGCACATTTCAGCCTCATGATGGAAGGTGTAAGGTGGTTCTCCAAGTCAACAAGTTAGGCAGTTTTGTGTCATAGAAAAATCTGATCCAAGTCCTCTTCATGTGCGCCTAAGGTGAGGTGTATGCAGCCCAAAATGATGCTAAGGAGTACATGTGTCTTCCATGCAATGAAGTTGAAGTCAAATGTGCACAAACTAAGGTGTGAGGTGGCGGTCATGCATGAGGAAAATTGGCAGATTTTCCTAAGTCTTATCTACTCTCTTTTTGCGCATGAATGAGTGGGAAATACCTCTAGCCATGTGGTGTTCCTTGCTGCATAAGGCAGCCTTGTTGGACAAGGCTTAGGGGAGGTAATATTGGGTACAACTTTGGGCTGAACAAGATGGATCCAAAAGCCTCCTTGGGCCATTGGCCACACACACAAAGAACCCAATCACACAAGTCCAATAGTGACAAGTCCACACACACTAGCCCACTTCCAAAGCCCAATAAACACTAAAGCCTTCTAACACACACTCAAACTACTCATATGATTTTAATAAATTTCACATGCCTACATATGCACCCTCCTATGTTTTAATTTAAATACTTAACTTAGTCTCATCCAAGGATAAGGATCAAAAATTCGCAAGCCATCAAACCTAAACCATAAATCCGAATTCTACACATACATCTATAACGTATAGTACTTATGTATTTTACTAATTATGCGGGATGTTACATACTATATGTTATAGATGCATGTGTAGAATTCGGATTTTTGGTTTAGGTTTGATGGCTTGCGAATTGTTGATCTTTATCTTTGGATGAGACTAAGGTAAGTATTTAAATTAAAATCATAGGAGGGTGCATATGTAGGCATGTGAAACTTTTATTAAAATCATATGAGTAATTTGATTGTGTGTTATAAGGCTTTAGTGTTTATTGGACTTGGGAAGTGGGCTAGTGTGTGTGGACTTGCCACCTTTGGACTTGTCTTGTTGGGTCCTTTGTGTGTGTTGGCCGATGGCCCAAAGAGGATTCTTGGATCTATCTAGTTCAGCCCAATGTGTATCCATTCCTACCTCCCCTAAGCCTTGTCCAACAAGGTTGTTTGTGTACCAAGGAACTTCCACATGGCTTGATGTATTATTTCCCCTCATTTATGCACAAGTTAGAGAGTTGATATGCATTAGAAAATCTGCCAACACACTCCTTGCTTGACCGCCACATCACCTAGACTTGTGCACCATTTGAATTCAACTTCATTGCATGGAAGACACATGTACTCCTTAGCATCATTTTGGGCTGCATCTTTCCTCATTTAGGCGCACATGGAGAGGTCATAGCTCAGATTTTTCTATGACACAAAACTGCCTAACTTGTTGACTTGGAGAACCACCTTACACCTTCCATCATGAGCCTGAAATGTGCAGATTTCTGCATGCTTTTGGCAGTCCATCATGAACCAAATCTGCCCCTTGCCTCCACATGCAACAAAAGAAGGATTTTGGGGCTGCAACCTCCTCATCATATGCGCACAAGGGCAGCTTCAAATCAGATTTTTGGCTGCCACAAAGCTGTCTTGCTTGTTGACTTAGTGAACCCTCTTACTTGTGCTCATGATGACACCTCCTTTCACTCCTTGCATGTGCATAGAGTAACCTAGAAGCAAACTCTTGCTTGTTCAAACCATGTGTGCAGTCCCACTCTTGCAAGAAACCAGAATTTTCATGATGCATCATCATTTTAACCTCCCCTCACTTTCTCTTTAAGTTTGCGCACAAGAGGGACTCTCCCTCACTTTGCACAAGTTCAGCCAACATCTCCTCCTCCTCCCCACTCTCTAGCCGTGACTACAAGCACCTTAGAAGAAAGAAAGACTAAGCCAACTCTTTTCTACACTCACCTCTCAAACCGTGGCTCAAGAACACCAACCAAGTGCAAGTTTTTCTCCTCTCTTTCCCTCACTGTCCAGCTTTGTTACTCACACTTGGAAGCTGTCCAAGATTGTTCCTCCTCACCATTGTATGCGCACAAGCCATCTCTAGGAAGGGTGAACTTGTTGTTGGTAGAACTAGAAAGGTGTGGTGTGTGAGCAAGAAGTGTGTGCTACAAGAGGTAAGCCTAGACTTAGATCTATTTATTGTGTGTAACCATGTGTGTGCATGAGATGTCTCCTTGAGTATGTTTTGTTTTGGATTCTTGATTGAGCATGGTGAAAGTATAAGGATGTAGCTATTTCATGATGATTTGTATGCATAAGTTATGGAATGAAAGTCTCATGGTTATGCTCAAGTTAATGCCACTGTTTTTGTATGAATATGCCACTGTTTTGAGGATATATATGCCACTGTTTCTCTATGAATGTGCCACTGTTTGAGGATGAATAGGCCACTGTTTCGGTTTCACAAGATCACCAATTGGATGCCACTGTTTTGCATAAAATGCTCACTGTTTTAATGCCTCACATGCCACTGTTTCTGCACAAGAATGCTCACTGTTTTAGTACTTAATGAGCCACTGTTTCTGCATAATATGATCACCATCTTAATGTCCAAGAATCATTATTGATGCCACTGTTTTAGTGTCCAAAAATCACTCTTAAGCCACTGTTTTGGATGTTCGAAAATCACCAAATATGCCACTGTTTCAATGCTCAAAAATCATCACTTGTGCCACTGTTTTGATAATCAAATGCTACCATTCATGCCACTGTTTTGATGTGCAAATATCACCACTAATGTCACTGTTTTGGATGTTCAAATGTACCATTCATGCCACTGTTTTAATGTTCACAAAACACTACTTATGCCACTGTTTTGATGTTCAAATGCCACTGTTTATGTCACTGTTTTAACGTTCAAATGCCACTGTTTCTACCACTGTCTAATGCCACTGTTCTGCCACTGTTTTGAGGTCCAAGAGGTCACTGTTTCTGTTTTAAAATGGTCACTGTTTCTGCTGTAAGGTGCTACTGTTTTTCTGCTGTAAAACGTCACTGTTTCTGTCCACTGTTTTTAAGTAAAACGTCACTGTTTCTGTCCACTGTTTTTTTAGGAAAACGTCACTGTTTTCTGCTCACTGTTTTAAAGAACAACTCACTGTTTTCTGCTCACTGTTTTAAGAACAAACGTCACTGTTTTCTGCTGTAAAACACTGCTGTATGCTCACTGTTTTCTGCTGTAAAACACTGCTGTATGCTCACTGTTTTCCACTGTACAACGCTGCTGTATGCTCACTGTTTATGCTGTAAATCGCCGCTGTAAATGATTGGTTGAAATTGATTTAGGTGCGCTTAAGAAGTGAGATACTTCGCTGCTGTTTGGTATTGTTTAAGGCACACAAGGTAAGTGTCAGGCGATATTACCTAATGTGACTATTGACTACTGGTATAAAGTTGTGACATGATGCTCCATATTCCGTAAAAGTAATATGTTCCTTATTATGAAAGAAAACTGCCAAAAATGTGCCGTGATGGCTATGGAAATGTGCCGTGATGGCTATATGATTATGAGGTAAAGACGTTATGTGGCAGCATAACGCATATGACAAGTATATGTGCCGTGATGGCTATATGAAAAGTATATAAGCATGCACCTTACATCATACCGCATTTTTGTACGTTTTGTGTGTGAAAGCATAGCATGGCATGCATGTACCAAGAGCATATAGGTCTTGCTTTTTAGAATAGTTATGTACAGGACCATGTGTTTGAGCAAGCATCATATAGGCATCCCCAAGGTACCGGGGTATGGGACACTTGGCATCAGTCCGCATAGGCCCACAGTTGGAATCCACAGGGAGCTCAGGTGCCAGGTATATTTGATTCCACTGTGAAGTGCGCGCACGACGGTGCTAAAAGCGCAAAGGAAAGGCGTTATATACGCAATATATGAATATGATGAAAAGGAAAGGCGTTATAAACGCAGTATATATGAATATGATGAAAAGGAAAAAGGAAAAGGAACAAGGATATGTTGAAGTGACTGTTTATGATTTTGTGCCTAGTTAATACTGTTATATTATTGGTTTTGTTGCCACACTACTGGGATTATTCTCACCCCTTCGGGGCTGCTATTTTCCTAAATGGCAGGAGGACGTAAAAGCATTTGAAGGAGTCTTGTTTGCTGTTGCTTGCTGATGAATGGACTTGTACTGTTGCTGTTTGATTGATTGGATGACTGTAATGTGTAATATTTTGGGTACTCTTGGATGACTGTAGACTCTATCATCTCTATTTTACCTTGAACTTTTATGAACAGCGGCTATTTTGGAAAACGTTTGTGAAAGGGATTTTTGAAAGACTTAAGTGCTGAAATTTTCACAGTGCACCTTACGGGAGGTGTTTTTATGAGCAAACGAACTCCGATTTACTATTATTTTATATGCACGCGAAGCCCCCAACGTGCTCTTTCCAAATTACTTGAAATATTTTTTATCGTCCAAACAGAAGTGATAAGGATTTTGAAACGTTCTTCGGATTTGACCTTAGAATAAGAATATATATTAGCTTATGTGACGTTAAAGACTCTAATTCCGCTTAGCAAACGACTCTCTTGGATGCATACAAGGGAGGGCGTTACATATATCATGTTGTATCATTATCCTTTACTCCACATAGATAGTGTTCTTCTATTTGGACAGCTTCAGTTTGTCTTAGAAAGCCACATTGTAAACAAATCCTTATACATTTACAGTACTAACAGAACCCACAAAAAATATCAGAATTTTTCAGTTAAAGTAAATTTAGAAACATTAACCCTGCGTTAGAAATATCAATGCATCTAGATTATCAAAACCCATATTCACAACCACTAAATTTATAAATTCCAACAACCTACAAATCACTGAACCTCAATTAAAACCTCAATTAAAAAGAATAAGCTAAACCTGAAATGTCATTTTCTAGTCCAAATTCTCTATCTCTTTCTCTTTCCATAGCAAGAAAACAAAGAATTTGAGGAAAACCCATCAAAGCATAGAACAGAAAGTTTGCTCATGTGCGACCACCAGCTCCAGTAACAAGCGTCAAGCACGGTGTTCTTGGGGGACTCTGGCATGGCTACAACACTGGTTCTGATTCCCATCATCTTCAGACCCTTATGGTTCAACCGTGCTGCAAGTGACAACGAAGACAATGAAGAAGAATATGAAGGAGAAAATTGAAGAGAGGGAAGCCTTAATGACGATGAAGAAACTGCTTGAGGAAGTGTATCAACTGCGAAGAAGAAGAACGCGTGAAGAAGAAGAAATTGGAAGAAGAAAACCAGAGAGAGAAATGAGAAATTGGGGTTTTAGGGTTTAGAAAAAAAAAGAGTGGGCTGGTCCGCGGTTAACCCCACCCTAACCCAAAAGAAATGAGGGTTAATGGGGCTAGGGTCAAAAATAACCCTCCCATATGTGTGCTGAAAAAAAAGGGGGTTAAAACTTGGGGCTATAGGGCCCAGCCCGCGGGCTGGGGGCTGTTTTGACAGCTCTATTCCTCCACACACAATATTTTATGGGGCCCACACATTTTAAAACAAAAGAAAAAGAAAAAAATATGGCACGCAAAACGAATCTCTATAACATTACACAATCACTTTTCCTACAACATAATAAACATAAAACCCTTTTGCTATACTGTCAAAATAATATTAAAAAGATTTTCAAAATAATATTAAATTAATTAATATAGACCAACTAGTAGAATGTTAGAAATTTTATTTTATGGGCAATATTAATTAATTAGTTTTGTATTTTAATATTAATTGGGTTAATGGATATTCCAATATAAATATTGTAACTAAGCCTATTGCGATCACATTTGATTGGGCTTCTGGCATCTGATGTTATTGGGCATAGTTGGACAGTAATAGGCTCTTGTGTGACGCTGGTTTTCCATGATGGGTGGACCCATGGGCACAGATGGGCACAGACTCTTCTCTGGGTTATTAGCTAGGTCCTCTCTCTAGCCTATTTATACTGGAGTTAAACTCCATAAGCCATCATGCTCTCATCGCTGAGGCTGCCTTTATCGAAATAGGTGATAGAGAGGAAGATCTGGCATGTAGTCCCTTCTTTCTTTTGGCTTTGTGATGATCCAATAAGGTACACATAATCCCAATTTTGATTTCATATTGTTTGGTATTTTATAATGATATACATGATTCAAGGTTAAAATATTTCTATGATAATATACTAGGAGGAGATCCGTATCCTCACATTCAATAACCTCAAATATTAAATTATTAATTAATCCATTATTATAATTATTAAAGATAATAATTCTAGAAGTTAACGATTATCGATTTAACTTAGATTTGCATTAATATATAGTAAATAATTACTATTATTAATTGTTTAAATAAATTGATGGAAAATTGTGTAAATCAATTATAATCAATATAAATATTGTAACTAAGCCTATTGCGATCACATTTGATTGGGCTTCTGGCATCTGATGTTATTGGGCATAGTTGGACAGTAATAGGCTCTTGTGTGACGCTGGTTTTCCATGATGGGTGGACCCATGGGCACAGATGGGCACAGACTCTTCTCTGGGTTATTAGCTAGGTCCTCTCTCTAGCCTATTTATACTGGAGTTAAACTCCATAAGCCATCATGCTCTCATCGCTGAGGCTGCCTTTATCGAAATAGGTGATAGAGAGGAAGATCTGGCATGTAGTCCCTTCTTTCCTTTGGCTTTGTGATGATCCAATAAGGTACGCATAATCCCAATTTTGATTTCATATTGTTTGGTATTTTATAATGATATACATGATTCAAGGTTAAATTTTTTCTATGATAATATACTAGGAGGAGATCCGTATCCTCACATTCAATAACCTCAAATATTAAATTATTAAAATTATTAATTAATACATTATTATAATTGTTAAAGATAATAATTCTAGTAGTTAACGATTATCGATTTAACTTAGATTTGCATTAATATATAGTAAATAATTACTATTATTAATTGTTTAAATCAATTGATGGAAAATTGTGTAAATCAATTATAATAAATTAATAATTTTACACAAAATTTCCTTAAATAGATTTTCATAAAATATCCATTATAGACAGCTGCTACATTAGCAATAAGAAAATCAATTCCTTTAGCAGTGGGAAATTTCAAAATATTCATAAAATATGTTCCACTATTTATAATATTTATTTTCCTCTTGATTTTTAGCGCCAGAAGCAAAAATCCGATCATGTGATTGGTCCTCTCTTTCTTCACCTTGTATAAAAATATATCATGTTCATGTTATGTCATCTTTTGTGTCAACATGGATCTGTATAAGATCAAACACCAGTCATTACATACAACAGAAGGCTTTTTAGATTCTAGAGTGAAGATTTTGCATAAGCTTATAACTCTTCCAAATGCAATACAAGAAAAAAAAAGTAAATCAAGATTAAAACTAATTAAACGGATATTACAAAGAAAGATGCAAACATTTTGACAAAATAAAAACCAAGATTTTTTTCAAGAATGACAACCTCTAAAGCTAATTAAAAGGAAACCATACGAATCCACGGGACAGAGCAATACTCTCCAAAAATCCCAGACAGCTTACTCCAAAGAAAAGTAACTGAACTAGAACAATACAAAAATTTAAGAGACAAGCTAGCCACAAGCTCTGAAACAAAGACCAAGAATGCATAAATAGCGTACGTTATGTTTACTTAATCATTCCTAGACAAGACACTGCATCTACATAAAGGACATGTATTGCGAATCGTTAGCCACTTTGTGATGCAATCGCGATGAAACACGTGTGAGCAAGGCAAGCCAATTGCTCTTGACCCAATATCCGTGAGACAAATAGAACAATCTGTGATGGAAGAAGAACGGATATTGCTGCTTTGAATGTTGTGGTTGTAACCCAACTCACCACGAGATCGGACATTGCTATTTAGCATGGTTTCGATGTAACCCAATTCCCTACGAGATCGGCGATTGTTGCTTTGCATGTTATGGTAGTGAGCCAACTCACGAAGATGTCGGATATTGCTTGTTTGTATGTTTTGGTAGTAACCCAACTCACCACGAGAACGGATATTGCTTCTTTGCGTGTTGTGGTTGTAACCCAATTGGGCACCTGATCGGATATTGCTTCTTTGCATGTTTTGGTTGTGACCCAATTGCGCACGAGATTGGATATTGTTTCTTTGCACGTTGTGGTTGTAACCCAATTGCGCACGAGATCGGATATTACTTCTTTGCACGTCTTGGTTGTAACCCGATTGCGCACGAGAACGGACATTGTTTCTTTGCATGTTTTGGTTGTGACCGAATTGCGCACGAGATTGGATATTGCTTATTTGCATGTTGTGGTTGTAACCCAATTGCGCACGAGATTGGACATTGCTTCTTTGCATGTTCAGGTTGAATGAATTTAAGCCCAAAACGTCGTCGTCCGTAAGCATCTTCTCACGTTGAGCTTTCAAAACCAGAGTCTCTATTATATACAAAAAGAAAAAAACTAGAGTCACTATTAAGAAAAAAGCAACCATTCTTGGCAAACAGATGTAAAGAGAGACAAAGAGAGGGAGGGAGAGAGAGATATGTAGACAGAAAGAGAAAGTTTACTTCAGAGGAGATGAAGTGGTATAATTTATAGAATTTGAACCTCACTTGTTATTCTGCATTGATTAGCTGGATTTATTAAATCTAATATTGAAATTTGATTTGATTTGATTTTCATGATAACGATATTCTATTTTTTTTATTACCGTTTTAATTATTACCACTTTTAGGTTTCTTTATTGAAAATTAAATATTTATAAAAAGGAATCCTACTTTGCATTTATTACATGCGCTTATTATATTTATTCTTCACGATTTTTTTCCTTTTTGTTTGTTTTTTTAATTTTAATGACCTTCATTATTTCCTTTAAATGCACATATGAGGTATGCTCCAGCAACATTATATATATATTTTAGGCAATACTTCAAATGAATTAAGAAAAAAAAAGCTCTTGCAATGGCTGAGGGTGCTCCTCCTCCTTATGGCTTCTGAATATGCTGGCAATACCACTGTTTTACTATTTTGTTCTTTGACTTGTATTTAATTAGCATATAATGGGTAACACATTTTTTAATGGAAAAAAAACATTAGCCACTCCTGCCATAATAGTAAGAGTATGAAATGCCTCCAATTGAGAAGCACAAAAAAACACAAGATTTAATCCAACACGCTACTGGCGCGACATTGGCGCTATCAGCGTGATAACTCATATTTTATTGCACTTATTTGTTACTCTTGGTTAGTATTTTTAGGATTTATTTGAATAAAATAATGATGTTTTAAGTTAATTTACATTTTTAGTTTTTGATTGGGTTTAATTTATTTTCGTCAAAATTTTTCAGCTTTACGTTACTTCTGTATTTTGGCCATATCTCGGTCCACAGTTGTCTGATTGACACGTTTTGCTGAAGTTTTATTTTATTATTAGACTTGTCATTTAAATTAAAACCCCATTACTTAAGTGGCCCAAAGCCAAGTTTTAGTTTTATTTTAATTTATTTGTTATATTTCGTACTTTTGGACAGATTGGCCTATCAGAACTAAACCCTAACCCGATTTGGGTAGGGGTATATGACGGCGGAGTAGGAAACTATTATTCATTCTGAATTTTTGAAATTGAGGATCAAGTACTTTTTCTCTAAAGCGTTCTTCGCGTTCTTTATCTTTTTCTTCTTTTTTCTTTAATTTTAATCATGTTTATCCTAGCCATGCTAGGCTAAACCCCTTTTAATCAACCTAAGGGGAAGGGATTCCATGGATCTATCTAGAGGATCTGCGATCAATCTCTAACCAGATTCGTTTCTTTAACCTAACTCAAATCAATATCGTGAGATTGTGGATATTCGATTTGAGGTTCGCAATTGCGATTATGGAAAAGGAATAATCATCAGATTTGATGATCCGATTGTTCTCAATTGAAAATAAGGATTTTGATTCAATTGAGATCATTCGTGAATTTGGTAATTTTTATCCAATGAAGGACATCCTAGGATTCCTAACCTTAGGTTGGTTAATTTTAATTACGAAGTTTTAATCCCAGTTCTTATATTCTGTCTTTTATTCAACCGAAATCCAAAACCCCCCTTTTATTTTCTATTTTCATAAGCGATTTTTACCAAATCAATTTCTTTGAGAGACGACTTATGGTTTCTGTAACATCCCACATAATTAGTAAAATACATAAGTGTATGATGATATAGATACATGTGTAGAATTCGGATTTTTGGCTTATGAGTGGTGACTTGCGAATTGTTTGATCTTTATCTTTGGATGAGACTAAGGTAAGTATTTAAATTAAATCATAGGAGGGTACATATGTAGGCATGTGAATCTTTTATTAAAATCATATGAGTAATTTGATTGTGTGTATGAGGCTTTGGTGTTTATTGGACTTAGGAAGTGGGCTAGTGTGTGGACTTGTCATCTTTAAACTTGTTTTGTTGGACCCTTTGGGTGCTTTGGCCGATGGCCCAAGGAGGCCTTTGGATCTACCTTGATTCAGCCCAATATTGTAACCACTCTTACCTTCCCTAAGCCTTGTCCAACAAGGTTGTTTGTGTACCAAGGAACTTTCACATGGCTTGATGTATTTTTCCCCCTCATCCTTGCGCAAAAAGAGAGTAGATAAGACTTTGTAAATCTGCCAACTTTCCCTTGCATGACCGCCACATCACCTAGGCTTGTGCACCATTTGAATTCAACTTCATTGCATGGAAGACACATGTACTCCTTAGCATTATTTTGGGCTGCATCCTCCTTCATTTTAGGCGCACATGGAGGTGTCATGGAGCAGATTTTTATGACACAAAATCTGCATTGAGTGTTGACTTGGAGAACCACCTTACACCTTCCATCATGAGGCTGAAATGTGCAGATTTCTGCATGCTTTTGGCAGTCCATCATGAACTAAATCTGCCCCTTGCTTCCACATGCTACCAAAGAAGGATTTTGGGGCTGCAACCTCCTCATCATATGCGCACAAGGACAGCTTCAAATCAGATTTTGGCTGCCCCAAAGCTGTCTTGCTTGTTGACTTAGTGCTCATGATGACACCTCCATTCCCCTCCACCTTGTGCGCATGACTTGGTAGATTGTGTGAAAAATTCTGACTTGGTAAGACAATATTCAGATCTGAACCTTCCCCCTTTTCACTCCTTGCATGTGCATAGAGTAACCAAGAAGCAAACCCTTGCTTGTTCAAACCAAATGTGCAGTCCCACTCTTGCAAGAAACCAGAATTTTCATGATGCATCATCATTGCAACCTCCTCTCACTTTCTCTTTAAGTTGCGCACAAGAGGGACTCTCCCTCACTTTGCACAAGTGCAGCCAACATCTCCTCCTCCTCCTCACTCTCTAGCTGAACATTACAAGAACCATAGGAGAAAGAAAGACCAAGCCAACTCCCTTCTTCCCTCACCATCCAACCGTGGCCTTTACACAAGTGAAGTGTGAGTTTCTTCTCTTTTTCCCCTCACTGTTCAGCCTTGGCACTCACTCTTGGAAGCTGTCCAAAGGTGTCCTCCTCACCATTTATGCGCATAGATCATCTCCTAGAAAGTGTGGACTTGTTGTTGGTAGAACTAGAAAGGTGTGGTGTGTGAGCAAGAAGTGTGTGCTACAAGAGGTAAGCCTAGAACTTAGACCTCTTCATTGTGTGTAACCTTGTGTGTGCATGAGATGTCTCCTTGAATATGTTCTGTTTTGAATTCAAGAATGAGCATGGTGGAAGTATAATGAGCTATTTGATAATGATTTGTATGCATAAGTTATAGAATGAAAGTCTCATGGTTATGCTTAAGTTTATGCCACTGTTTATGTATGAATGTGCCACTGTTTTGAGGAGAAATATGCCACTGTTTAAGTATGAATGTGCCACTGTTTTGAGGCTAAGAACGTCACTGTTTCGGTTTCACAAGATCACCATTTTGATGCCACTGTTTCTGCACACAATGCCACTGTTTTAGTGCCTCACATGCCACTGTTTCTGCATAAAATGCTCACTGTTTTAATGCCACACATGTCACTGTTTTGCACCAAAAATACTCACTGTTTTAGTACTTAATGAGCCACTGTTTCTGCATAAAATGCTCACTGTTTTAATGTCCAAAAATCATGATTTATGCCACTGTTTTAATCACCATTTATGCCACTGTCTTAATATTCAAAAATCCCTCTTTATGCCACTGTTTTGATGTGCAAATACCTCTACCTATGTCACTGTTTCATGTTCAAATGCAACCATTCATGCCACTGTTTTGATGCACAAATAACACTACTTATGCCACTGTTTTGATGTTCAAATGCCATTGATTATGTCACTGTTTTAACGTTCAAATGCCACTGTTTCTGCCACTGTTTGATGTCACTGTTCTGCCACTGTTTAAGGTCCAAAATGTCACTGTTTCTGTTTTAAAATGGTCACTGTTTCTGCTGTAAGGTGCTACTGTTTTTCTGCTGTAAAACGTCACTGTTTCTGTCCACTGTTTTTAAGTAAAACGTCACCGTTTCTGTCCACTGTTTTTAAGGAAAACGTCAATGATTTCTGCTCACTGTTTTAAGGAACAACTCACTGTTTTCTGCTGTAAGACGCTGCTGTATGCTCACTGTTTTTCTGCTGTAAAACACTGCTGTATGCTCACTGTTTTCCACTGTAAAACGCTGCTGTATGCTCACTGTTTCTGCTGTAAATCGCCGCTGTAAATGATTGGTTGTAATTGATTTAGGTGCGCTTAAGAAGTGAGATACTTCGCTGCTGTTTGGTATTGTTTAAGGCACACAAGGTAAGTGTCAGGCGATATTACCTAATGTGACTATTGACTACTGGTATAAAATTGTGACATGATGCTCCATATTCCGTAAAAGTATTATGTTCCTCATGATGAAAGGAAACTGCCAAAAATGTGCCGTGATGGCTATATGATTATGAGGTAAAGACGTTATGTGGCAGCATAACGCATATGAAAAGTATATGTGCCGTGATGGCTATATGAAAGGTATATAAGCATACACCTTACATCATACCGCATTTTTGTACGTTTTGTGTGTGAAAGCATAGCATGGCATGCATGTACCAAGAGCATATAGGTCTTGCTTTTTAGAATAGTTATGTACAGGACCATGTGTTTGAGCAAGCATCATATAGGCATCCCCAAGGTACCGGGGTATGGGACACTTGGCATCAGTCCGCATAGGCCCACAGTTGGAATCCACATGGAGCTCAGGTGCCAAGGTATATTTGATTCCACTGTGAAGTGCGCGCACGACGGTGCTAAAAGCGCAAAGGAAAGGCGTTATATACGCAATATATGAATATGATGAAAAGGAAAGGCGTTATATGCGCAATGTATATGAATATGATGAAAAGGAAAAAGGAAAAGGAACAAGGATATGTTGAAGTGACTGTTTATGATTTTGTGCCTAGTTAATACTGTTATATTATTGGTTTTGTTGCCACACTACTGGGATTATTCTCACCCCTTCGGGGCTGCTATTTTCCTAAATGGCAGGAGGACGTAAAAGCATTTGAAGGCATGATGTTTGCTGTTGCTTGCTGATGAATGGACTTGTACTGTTGCTGTTTGATTGATTGGATGACTGTAATGATTAATATTTTGGTACTCTTGGATGATTGTAGACTCTATCACCTCTATTTTATCTTGAACTTTTATGAACAGCGGCTATTTTGGAAAACCTTTGTGAAAGGAATTTTTGAAAGACTTATGTGCTGAAATTTTTACAGTGCACCTTACGGGTAGTGTTTTTATGAGCAAACGAACTCCGATTTACTATTATTTTATATGCACGCGAAGCCCTCAACGTGCTCCTTCTAAATCACTTGAAATATTTTTTTATCGTCCAAACAGAAGTTATAAGAACTATTGAAACGTCTTACGGATTTTTATATTGCTATGAAAATCTTTGTTGGCTCATGTGACGTTAACGACTCTAATTCCGCTTAGCAAACGACTCTCTTGGATGCATACAAGGGAGGGCGTTACACTAATTGGTATCAGAGCAGTTTGGTCCATGGATTTGCTTGTGATTGATTGAATTGAATGTTGATTGTGTTTATCTGCTGATTGACTGTCTAAATGTGCTATAGTTTAAGTGTTTGAATATATGTTGACTAGCGTAGTTAGATTGTTAAGTCTGTTCTGTGATAAGACACGGATGCGTAGCTAACTTGTCCGAATTGAACTCGAGTACCTACTTGGGACTGCTGCCATAAATAACTTGCGGTGAGCCTGATCAACTCATTTCATGATATTGTGAGTGCAGAATCATGGCAGGTGGTCGCGGTTCAACTCGGGGAAGGTCTGGCGATGCTGAAGAGGATCTTATCACTACTATTGGGGGACTGGCAACGTTTATCCAGAATATGAGCCAAGAATGGCGCGACCATAGGCAACAAAACCAGAACCCACCCCCACTGCATGACAATGCAGAAGAAATAGCCCGTCGGAGGTTGAAAGACTTCCGCAACTTCCAACCACCTATTTTTGAGGGTGAAGACAACCCCGAGGCTGCAGCGAAGTGGCTGCAGATGATCGAGCACATTTTCGAACGCATGGCATGCCCGGAAGCGCAAAAGACCGATTACGCGTCGTACCAGCTAATGGGAGAAGCTTTGACATGGTGGACTGGTGCGAGGGCTCTGCTGAGAGCTCAGGACGTTGAGCTGACATGGGCCGTATTCAGACAAGTCTTTTTGGATAAGTATTTCCCTAAAGCGATGAGAAGGATGAAGCACACTGAACTGCTGTCACTCAGGCAGGATAACATGTCGGTCAATGAGTACATTGCAAAATTTGGGCAATTGATCGAGTACGCCAACTTTGACCGGAACATTTATGATGAGGAATGGCAGGTGGAGAAGTTCGAGAGCGGATTACATCCGGAAATTCGTAAACTCATTTTGACGGCGGCTAATCGTACACTTCCGGAACTCATCAATCAGAGTCGTCAGGCCGAAGGAATCATCAATGAGGCCAAGAACTTGAACAAGCAACCAGCACAATTCCACGGAGGAAACAGAGCAGGCAGGTTCTTCAGGACGACACCTGGTAGGGGTCGAGGCAGAGGCACGCAGTTGCAGGCGCGACCCAGAAATTTTAAGAGAACAAATACCGTTGGTCAATCGTCGACTGGACGACAGGGTGCGACTGTTTGTGCTACATGTGGAAAGAATCACTTTGGAGTTTGTCGCAAGAACAACAATGCATGTTTCAGATGTGGCCAGCAAGGACATTTTGCTTTCAAATGCCCCCAGAACGCTGATCAACAGCCTACGCAAGCACGGGTGTTCACTCTGGATGCGAACGAAGCGCAGAAATACCCCAACCTGATCAAAGGTAATGTCACTTTAAATGGTCACCCAATTTCTGTTATCTTTGATTCTGGAGCGTCTGGCTCTTTTATGGCAAAGCATACTGCTATGAGAATAGGCATCACCCCAACCCCGTTACCTTATGAGTTACACATCAGCACACCTACTGGAGGATCGTGCACAGCCTCAGAGATCTGCAGAGGTGTTACTTTGCAGTATGAAGGGAACACGTATACAGTTAACTTGGTGGTCCTACCGGTATTCAATTTCGATGTGATTATCGGTATGGACTGGTTGACGGAAAACGGGATAACGTTGGATTGTCGAGCAGGGAAAGTCATTGTTCCTGCGAAAGATGGTAATTTTCAACCTTTCTCTCTCATTTCTTTATTGCAAGTTAGAAAAGAGCTCCGCAAGGGAGCAGCAGGGTATCTCTTGTCGATCGAGGCCGAGACCTCGGTTGACAATCAAATTCAGAATGTACCTGTAGTTAGAGAATTCGAGGAGGTATTCCCGGATGAAATACCTCGATTGCCTCCTCATAGGGAAATAGAATTTTCTATCGAACTTGTTCCTGGAGTTGGACCAATCTCCATTGCTCCGTATCGTATGGCGCCGTTGGAACTTCGCGAGTTGAAGAAGCAGATAGAAGAGCTTTTGGCAAAGGAATTCATCAGACCGAGTACATCTCCATGGGGTGCTCCAGCCATCTTAATTAAGAAGAAGGATGGAAGTCTACGTCTGTGTGTAGATTACCGGCAGCTGAACAAAGTTACGGTGAAGAATAAGTATCCGCTACCGAGGATCGACGATTTGATGGACCAGCTGAGAGGAGCCAGAGTCTTTTCCAAGATAGATTTACGATCGGGATACCATCAGATCCGGGTCAAACCGGAGGATATTCCGAAAACCGCTTTTAGGACTCGTTATGGGCACTACGAATATCAGGTGATCCCATTCGGACTTACAAATGCTCCAGCGGTATTCATGGACTACATGAACCGCATCTTTCGCCCGTTCCTTGATCAGTTTGTTATTGTGTTTATCGATGACATTCTGATTTACTCTACTAATGAAGAGCTGCATGCGGAACATCTGAGGATTGTCTTGCAAATCTTGAAGGAGAAGCAGTTGTACGCGAAATGGTCGAAGTGCGAGTTTTGGCTTAAAGAGGTCCAGTTTCTGGGCCATGTCATTTCATCAGAAGGTATCGCGGTGGACCCCAGCAAAGTTGAAGCTGTCATGAATTGGGAACGACCCAAGACTGTCACTGAAGTGAGAAGTTTCTTAGGTCTTGCTGGATATTATCGGAGGTTTATCCAGAATTTCTCTCAGATAGTGCAACCTCTTACCCGTCTCACTCGGAAGGATAAGCCGTTTGAGTGGACCGAAGCTTGTGAAGAATGTTTCTTGGAACTGAAGAACAGGTTAACAAGTGCTCCCGTACTCACGATTCCGGATCCTACCCGAAAGTTCGAAGTATACTGTGATGCGTCGCTGAAAGGACTTGGATGCGTGTTGATGCAGGATCGTATGGCGGTAGCTTATGCATCTCGACAGCTTAAGCCTCACGAAGAAAATTATCCTACGCACGATTTGGAGTTAGCAGCTATAGTGTTCGCACTTAAAATTTGGAGGCACCACTTGTATGGTTCGCAGTTTGACGTGTTCAGCGATCATAAGAGTTTGAAGTATTTGTTCGACCAGAAGGAGCTGAATATGCGGCAACGACGGTGGATGGAATTTCTGAAGGACTACGAGTTTGAACTTAAATACCATCCAGGAAAGGCAAACGTGGTAGCTGACGCCCTGAGTAGGAAGACTTTGCACACTGCAACTTTGATGATGGAAGAATTGAAATTGTTTGAGGCCTTTCGAGACTTGAATTTATCTGTAGAGGAGAGAGGGCATAGCATAAGATTGGGAAGTATAAAGGTGGAGAATGAATTGATCAGTAGAATTAAGGAGGCTCAGAAAGATGAAAAGTTAGTCCGCGATTTGGTTGGCAACCAAGATGTTGTAAAGGATGAGAATGGTATTTGGAGATTCCAAGGCCGGTTAGTGGTACCGAATGAAGAGTTGAAGCAAGAAGTTTTGCAGGAAGCTCACAAGGGTAAGTATGCAGTTCATCCTGGATCCACGAAGATGTACCATGATTTGAAGACCTCGTTTTGGTGGCCGGGTATGAAGCGTGATATTGCTGAGTATGTATCTCGAGGCTTAACTTGTCAGAAGGTGAAGTACGAACATCAGAAACCTTCGGGACCCCTTCAACCTTTGGAGATTCCCGAATGGAAGTGGGACAGTATCGCGATGGATTTTGTAGTTGGACTTCCTCGGACGCGAGAAGGATATGATGCTATCTGGGTGATTGTTGATCGTTTAACGAAGTCAGCTCATTTCTTGCGTGTTAGAACCACGTATAATACAGAGAGGCTTGCTAGAATTTATCTGCAGGAGATTGTGAAGCTGCATGGAGTTCCTACGAGTATTGTCAGTGATCGTGATCCCAAGTTTACCTCTAAGTTCTGGGAATCTTCTCAAAGAGCATTAGGGACCCACTTGAGATTGAGTACTGCTTACCATCCGCAGACCGATGGACAGACGGAACGCACTATTCAAGCTTTAGAGGACATGTTGCGAGCATGCGTTTTGGAGTTAGGAGGCAGCTGGGATAATTATCTTTCCTTGATTGAGTTTGCTTACAACAACAGTTACCACTCCAGTATTCAGATGGCACCGTATGAAGCTTTGTATGGGAGAAAATGCAGATCCCCTTTATGTTGGACTGAAGTGGGTGAGCGAAGTATGTTAGGACCTGATCTAATTCAAGAAACATCCGAACAAGTAAAGAAGATTCGGGAGAATATGCAGCGGGCTCAGGCCAGACAGAAGAGTTATTACGACGAGCGTCATAAGCCCCTATCTTTCGAAGTCGGAGACCATGTATTCTTGAGAATCACACCTACATCAGGACTCGGAAGGAGAATGGGAGTAAAGAAGTTAAGTCCACGGTACTTAGGGCCGTATCTGATTATGGACCGGATTGGGGAGTCTGCATACCGGTTGGCTTTACCACCCAATCTGTCAGGAATTCACAATGTATTTCACGTGTCACAGCTACGGAGGTATCTCTCTGATCCATCTCACGTGTTACAGCCGGAAGAAGTGGAACTAAAGGAAAATCTGACGTATCAAGTACAACCGTTCCAAATTCTTGAAAGATCCGTCAAGCGACTCCGTTCTAAAGAGATTCCGTTGGTGAAAGTATTATGGAACAACCGATCGGCAGCTGAAGCCACTTGGGAGCGCGAGGACGACATTCAGAAACGCTATCCAGAACTGTTTAGCTCTTAGGTAAGTTTATTTTGCGGACAAAATTCCTATTTGGTGGGGAGAGTGTAACATCCCACATAATTAGTAAAATACATAAGTGTATGATGATATAGATACATGTGTAGAATTCGGATTTTTGGCTAATGAGTGGTGACTTGCGAATTGTTTGATCTTTATCTTTGGATGAGACTAAGGTAAGTATTTAAATTAAATCATAGGAGGGTACATATGTAGGCATGTGAATCTTTTATTAAAATCATATGAGTAATTTGATTGTGTGTATGAGGCTTTGGTGTTTATTGGACTTAGGAAGTGGGCTAGTGTGTGGACTTGTCATCTTTAAACTTGTTTTGTTGGACCCTTTGGGTGCTTTGGCCGATGGCCCAAGGAGGCCTTTGGATCTACCTTGATTCAGCCCAATATTGTAACCACTCTTACCTTCCCTAAGCCTTGTCCAACAAGGTTGTTTGTGTACCAAGGAACTTTCACATGGCTTGATGTATTTTTCCCCCTCATCCTTGCGCAAAAAGAGAGTAGATAAGACTTTGTAAATCTGCCAACTTTCCCTTGCATGACCGCCACATCACCTAGGCTTGTGCACCATTTGAATTCAACTTCATTGCATGGAAGACACATGTACTCCTTAGCATTATTTTGGGCTGCATCCTCCTTCATTTTAGGCGCACATGGAGGTGTCATGGAGCAGATTTTTATGACACAAAATCTGCATTGAGTGTTGACTTGGAGAACCACCTTACACCTTCCATCATGAGGCTGAAATGTGCAGATTTCTGCATGCTTTTGGCAGTCCATCATGAACTAAATCTGCCCCTTGCTTCCACATGCTACCAAAGAAGGATTTTGGGGCTGCAACCTCCTCATCATATGCGCACAAGGACAGCTTCAAATCAGATTTTGGCTGCCCCAAAGCTGTCTTGCTTGTTGACTTAGTGCTCATGATGACACCTCCATTCCCCTCCACCTTGTGCGCATGACTTGGTAGATTGTGTGAAAAATTCTGACTTGGTAAGACAATATTCAGATCTGAACCTTCCCCCTTTTCACTCCTTGCATGTGCATAGAGTAACCAAGAAGCAAACCCTTGCTTGTTCAAACCAAATGTGCAGTCCCACTCTTGCAAGAAACCAGAATTTTCATGATGCATCATCATTGCAACCTCCTCTCACTTTCTCTTTAAGTTGCGCACAAGAGGGACTCTCCCTCACTTTGCACAAGTGCAGCCAACATCTCCTCCTCCTCCTCACTCTCTAGCTGAACATTACAAGAACCATAGGAGAAAGAAAGACCAAGCCAACTCCCTTCTTCCCTCACCATCCAACCGTGGCCTTTACACAAGTGAAGTGTGAGTTTCTTCTCTTTTTCCCCTCACTGTTCAGCCTTGGCACTCACTCTTGGAAGCTGTCCAAAGGTGTCCTCCTCACCATTTATGCGCATAGATCATCTCCTAGAACTAGAAAGTGTGGACTTGTTGTTGGTAGAACTAGAAAGGTGTGGTGTGTGAGCAAGAAGTGTGTGCTACAAGAGGTAAGCCTAGAACTTAGACCTCTTCATTGTGTGTAACCTTGTGTGTGCATGAGATGTCTCCTTGAATATGTTCTGTTTTGAATTCAAGAATGAGCATGGTGGAAGTATAATGAGCTATTTGATAATGATTTGTATGCATAAGTTATAGAATGAAAGTCTCATGGTTATGCTTAAGTTTATGCCACTGTTTATGTATGAATGTGCCACTGTTTTGAGGAGAAATATGCCACTGTTTAAGTATGAATGTGCCACTGTTTTGAGGCTAAGAACGTCACTGTTTCGGTTTCACAAGATCACCATTTTGATGCCACTGTTTCTGCACACAATGCCACTGTTTTAGTGCCTCACATGCCACTGTTTCTGCATAAAATGCTCACTGTTTTAATGCCACACATGTCACTGTTTTGCACCAAAAATACTCACTGTTTTAGTACTTAATGAGCCACTGTTTCTGCATAAAATGCTCACTGTTTTAATGTCCAAAAATCATGATTTATGCCACTGTTTTAATCACCATTTATGCCACTGTCTTAATATTCAAAAATCCCTCTTTATGCCACTGTTTTGATGTGCAAATACCTCTACCTATGTCACTGTTTCATGTTCAAATGCAACCATTCATGCCACTGTTTTGATGCACAAATAACACTACTTATGCCACTGTTTTGATGTTCAAATGCCATTGATTATGTCACTGTTTTAACGTTCAAATGCCACTGTTTCTGCCACTGTTTGATGTCACTGTTCTGCCACTGTTTAAGGTCCAAAATGTCACTGTTTCTGTTTTAAAATGGTCACTGTTTCTGCTGTAAGGTGCTACTGTTTTTCTGCTGTAAAACGTCACTGTTTCTGTCCACTGTTTTTAAGTAAAACGTCACCGTTTCTGTCCACTGTTTTTAAGGAAAACGTCAATGATTTCTGCTCACTGTTTTAAGGAACAACTCACTGTTTTCTGTTGTAAGACGCTGCTGTATGCTCACTGTTTTTCTGCTGTAAAACACTGCTGTATGCTCACTGTTTTCCACTGTAAAACGCTGCTGTATGCTCACTGTTTCTGCTGTAAATCGCCGCTGTAAATGATTGGTTGTAATTGATTTAGGTGCGCTTAAGAAGTGAGATACTTCGCTGCTGTTTGGTATTGTTTAAGGCACACAAGGTAAGTGTCAGGCGATATTACCTAATGTGACAATTGACTACTGGTATAAAATTGTGACATGATGCTCCATATTCCGTAAAAGTATTATGTTCCTCATGATGAAAGGAAACTGCCAAAAATGTGCCGTGATGGCTATATGATTATGAGGTAAAGACGTTATGTGGCAGCATAACGCATATGAAAAGTATATGTGCCGTGATGGCTATATGAAAGGTATATAAGCATGCACCTTACATCATACCGCATTTTTGTACGTTTTGTGTGTGAAAGCATAGCATGGCATGCATGTACCAAGAGCATATAGGTCTTGCTTTTTAGAATAGTTATGTACAGGACCATGTGTTTGAGCAAGCATCATATAGGCATCCCCAAGGTACCGGGGTATGGGACACTTGGCATCAGTCCGCATAGGCCCACAGTTGGAATCCACATGGAGCTCAGGTGCCAAGGTATATTTGATTCCACTGTGAAGTGCGCGCACGACGGTGCTAAAAGCGCAAAGGAAAGGCGTTATATACGCAATATATGAATATGATGAAAAGGAAAGGCGTTATATGCGCAATGTATATGAATATGATGAAAAGGAAAAAGGAAAAGGAACAAGGATATGTTGAAGTGACTGTTTATGATTTTGTGCCTAGTTAATACTGTTATATTATTGGTTTTGTTGCCACACTACTGGGATTATTCTCACCCCTTCGGGGCTGCTATTTTCCTAAATGGCAGGAGGACGTAAAAGCATTTGAAGGCATGATGTTTGCTGTTGCTTGCTGATGAATGGACTTGTACTGTTGCTGTTTGATTGATTGGATGACTGTAATGATTAATATTTTGGTACTCTTGGATGACTGTAGACTCTATCACCTCTATTTTATCTTGAACTTTTATGAACAGCGGCTATTTTGGAAAACCTTTGTGAAAGGAATTTTTGAAAGACTTATGTGCTGAAATTTTTACAGTGCACCTTACGGGTAGTGTTTTTATGAGCAAACGAACTCCGATTTACTATTATTTTATATGCACGCGAAGCCTTCAACGTGCTCCTTCTAAATCACTTGAAATATTTTTTTATCGTCCAAATAGAAGTTATAAGAACTATTGAAACGTCTTACGGATTTTTATATTGCTATGAAAATCTTTGTTGGCTCATGTGACGTTAACGACTCTAATTCCGCTTAGCAAACGACTCTCTTGGATGCATACAAGGGAGGGCGTTACAGTTTCCATTTTACTGCAAATTTCTGAACCCTAATTAAAAATAATTTTTAATTTGCGCGAGTTCGTCAGCTCGTGTCAAATTTGGCGCCGTTTCCAGGGAAATGGCATCGGTCTAAATCGTTTTCTGATTCTTGATCTTCTTCTTTTTCTTTAATTTTCATTTCTGTTAAAAAAAATCGAAAAAAATATATTTATTTTTGCGCATCTGTCTTGTTTCTGCGTTTGAACTCATTTGTGTTTCTGATTCCGATTTCTGCACCTTTGATTCTGCATCGGAATTTGATTTTGCAGACGCGTCTTTTCTCAGTTTTTGCATTTTCTGCATTACGGTTTCCATTTTACTGCGAATTTCTGAACCCTAATTAAAAATAATTTTTAATTTGCGCGAGTTCGTCAGCTCGTGTCAAATTTGGCGCCGTTTCCAGGGAAATGGCATCGGTCTAAATCGTTTTCTGATTCTTGATCATCTTCTTTTTCTTTAATTTTCGTTTCTGTTAAAAAAAAAACAAAAAAATATATTTATTTTTGCGCATCTGTCTTGTTTCTGCGTTTGAACTCATTTGTGTTTCTGATTCCGATTTCTGCACCTTTGATTCTGCATCGGAATTTGATTCTGCAGACGCGTCTTTTCATAGTTTTTTCATTTTCTGCATTACGGTTTACGTTTTGGGTAGATTTGGGGAAATCGGTAAAACTTCAGTTTGAGAGATTGGTTCCGGGAGTTCTATTCCCAATGGAATTCGACCATCTAAGTATAAGTCACACCCTACAAGGGTGTGAGGTGTAACAGCCCGTTGTACACCGGTATTGTTAACATTGATTATGATATTAAGCACAGTTACAATCACAGTGATTGGGTTAATTAAATTACGGGCAAATTTTTCTTTTATCATATTCCTTTTCTTACATCAATACTTTTTCCGTAATCAATTAAAACCACACTATAATTGTAAATGCAACTCGCGGAATCATACATCTTACTAACATCATTAATCCTTCTTTTATTTCAATTCAATTAAACTCACCATCTTACTCTCACATTTTACCAAGTTGTAGTCCTTTACGTTATCTACGCGTGGTTTCAAACCACGTACCATTTGGAGTTCTACCCATCAAGTTAAGCCCCTTTCTTTTAGTCTAGAAAAACCTGAATTTTCGAAAATTACACTGTGGTAATCGATTACCAGTGGGTGGTAATCGATTACCACCTGTCAAAAATGAGGCAGTAACCAAATTTTGACCTCCTCTGTTCTGGTAATCGATTACCAGCCTTTGGTAATCGATTACCTCACATGGTAATCGATTACCAAGCCTCAGTAATCGATTACCAGTGAAGACAGTAGCTAAATTTCGTCCCCTGTTGCATGGTAATCGATTACCATGCTTGGGTAATCGATTACTATGCAGCAAAAGTGACAGATTACAGCATTTTAAGCCCAAGAAAGGTTGTGTAATCCATCCCTAACCCCTTGGTACTCCACACAACACTTAAACACATCCTAATGTAGGCTCTAGGCCCTTCCATCATGCATTTTCCTTAAAATATACATCATTTACAAAGTCCTCAAAGTAATGGCCATTTACATACAAATATGGACCATTTTTACAACATAATCATCAAGACTTCAAAGGCAATGAATGTGGCCATGGACAAGTCCCATGCTCACTCAAAATATACAATTATCCATGTCATGAATAATAAGCAATAAACAAGACTTAGTATACCATCATGAACACTACAAAAAGCATGGCAATAACATCATGCAATATGTTCATGACCTAAGTCTCAAAATACTAATGTCATGCTATGTGCAATCCATAGCCCTCCTCCAAAATGTCATGCAATCCCAATGCACCGCATGCAAATCCACTGTCCACTAAGCGGGCTTCTTGCCCGAAGCTCCTCCCGGCTCATAGTGACCTGAAATGTGGTCCCCCAAACACGGGGTGAGATATACAAATATATCTCAGTAAACCAATGGAGCTAGAGGCTCTCTCCACTCCATGGCTCACTCAAATGTATAAATATGACATCATGTAATATGCAAGCAATACAATATCACCAACCAACTGGAGACAACCCAAGAACATCCACGCATGGATTCATGTTCAAGGACTCCATCATATAACTCCCGAGACAATCCTGGCGCCTCTCCCATGGTTGAGAAGACTCCATGGCAAAACCCAACCGGAACTCCTCATGAGCCCTATCCGGCGGATGTCCCCCGTTTGGATCATCCTGGTGTCGCTCCCAGAGTCGACACCATGGCATATCCAACTGGCATTCTCACACAGGATGAACCCAGCGGATGTCCAAACCAACATACGTCAACTGGCCAGTGACCAAACAATTTTCATAAAATCCAAGCAATATGCATACAAGCACACAATCACACAATGCCATAAACACATAATCCAACCACAACCTTCCACTAGGTGTGGTGGAGCACACTAGGGATTAAACCCAAGTTCCAAGGGTTTACCTCAACACTTAGCAAATCCGTTCCAAATGTATGCTCCAATTCAACCTTTCACAATCACGTCCGTGTGAGGCACCCTACAACAATCATCAAATCCAAATTACACAAAACCTCAATTTTCATGAAAATTCCTCAAATTTTCCTAAGTTAAAAACCTAACTTTTTCACCAAAAATTATCATAGCATTTCTAGCTTACAAGCATGATTCTAAGACCTTTTCATCTAATAGCATTTTTCGATTTGGGCTCTCTATCATCACACATCTAAAATTAAAGGTTTAAAGCATAAATTCCTAGATCTACAAAATCAACCACAAATATACCACAAATATACTCACAATCAAGTGTATGCTCACCACCAAGGCTCCACTAAGCCAAAGGAAGACCAAAACTCCAACAAAACTCCAAGAACACAAGTGGGTCGGATCTGTTCTTGGCCAAAAACGAAGCAAAGAGATGGATTCAAGGCTTGGGAGTGTTACCAATGGATCTAGAAGGTTGTTTACAATAGATTTCGACACCAAAATCAAGCGATTTGGTGAAGAAATGAAGAAATGGCAAAATGGAGAAGAAATGGTGTTTTTGGTTGTGAATGGTGGATCTTCACGGGAAAGAAGAAAGAAAAAGGGGAAAGAAGGCGTGGGGGTGAGTGGGCCAAGTGGGTTTTTGGTCCCACGGGTCCCATACGCGATCTAACTTTAATCCCGATAAAAATTCCGATCATAAATTCTTAATCTACATATTTTTCCAGTCCATGTCATATTTTTATTTCTCCAAAATATTGATAAAATTTTCACACCTATCGGTACACTCACACCACAGTATTTAACACTTAAAAATCACTATTCATCAACTTTTCCCAAATTTGCCTATTCACTCAATTTTCCGCCCTGATTCCATTTCCAGCATTACTTTTGTCATATGAAATCTCTAACTCAGTATTTATGCCTCAGAACACACGGCTGGTCAATTACCATTTTGCCCTTTTTGCCCATTTTGGCCATAATTCACGGATTTTCACTTATCCACCAACTTTCATTTCACATTATAATATAAAAATTCACATTTAAATATATGAGGTGTTATATTCACCCCACCTTTTATAAATTTTGTCCGCAAAATTAGATCATACCTGCTCGCTAACTCAGGATACAGCCGGAGAATCTCGTCCTCCCGCTCCCAAGTAGCCTCCTCAGGTGTGCGGCCTTCCCACTGAATCTTCAGCATGGGAATAATCTTACTTCTCAATCTCTTTTCACTGCGGTCCAATATGGCAATAGGACCGATGGGAGTCTTCAAGTTCTCCCTGATTTCAATATTATCCGGTATCACCACATGTGATTCATCCGGAACATAACGTCGCAATTGCGACACATGAAAAACATCATGTAAATTGGATAATTGCGGGGGTAAGGCAAGCTGATAGGCCACCAATCCCACTCTTTTCATAATTTGATACGGCCCAATGAACCGTAGACTCAGCTTCCTCACACCCAACGCACGGCCAACACCTGTGACCGGAGATAACCGTACAAAAACATGGTCACCTTCCTCAAATTCCAGCGGTCTATGCTTATTGTCATAGTAGCTTTTCTGCCGATTCTGTGCCTGTTTCAATTTTTCTCTGATCATTTCAATTTGCACTGTTGTTTCCTGCACAAAATCCGGACCAAATCTTTCTTTATCGCCTACCTCTGTCCAACAAGTGGGCGTACGACACCTCCTGCCATACAAAACCTCATATGGTGCCATACCCAGACTGGAATGAAAACTGTTGTTATACGAAAATTCCACCAATGGTAAGTACCTATCCCAGGCATTACCCTGTTCTAGTGTGCAAGCTCTCAGCATATCCTCAAGTGTCTGTATGGTCCTCTCAGTCTGACCATCAGTCTGCGGGTGATAAGTAGTGCTCAGTCGAAGCTGAGTGCCAAAAGCCTGCTGCAAAGCTCCCCAAAAACGCGAAGTAAACTTCGGGTCCCGATCACTCACAATGCTAATCGGTATCCCATGGAGTCTAACAATCTCCTTTACATACAGTGTAGCCAACTTCTCTGTGGTGAAATCCACTCGTACTGGTAGAAAATGTGCAGACTTCGTGAGTCGGTCCACAATAACCCAAATCGAATCGTAACCAGCTTGAGTTCGTGGCAATCCCACAACAAAATCCATTGAAATACTCTCCCATTTCCATTCAGGTATATCCAGCGGCTGAAGTAATCCAGCAGGTTTCTGATGCTCTATTTTTACTTTCTGACAAACCAAACACTTAGACACGTATTCAGCAACATCCCTTTTCATCCCAGGCCACCAGAACTTAACTTTCAAATCTTGGTACATTTTTGTGGCACCTGGGTGGATAGCATATTGACCCTTATGGGCCTCAGTCATAACTTCCTCTGCAAGTTCCTTGGGCACAACAATCCTGCCCTGATATAATAATAATCCCTGTTCATTAACAGATATGCCACTCTGGCCTTTCAAATACTTTATACTTTCATTGCGAATCTGAGTCTCTTTAATTTTCTCGTGCAGCTCGTTCTCAATCCGAGTCAACTCCATATCACACATTCTCCCTGCAAAGAAATCCGTTATTTTCATGTCACGAAATTGCTCAATCACTTCATTGTCCCACATCATCATATGAGATAAATTGACAGACTTCCTACTCAATGCATCTGCCACAACATTAGCCTTTCCCGGGTGGTATTTCAGCTCAAAGTCATAGTCTTTCAAGATTTCAACCCATCTACGCTGCCTCATATTCAGCTCCTTCTGATCAAACAAATATTTCAAGCTTTTATGGTCGCTGAACACAGCAAATTTCATCCCATACAGAAAGTGCCTCCAGATTTTCAAGGCAAACACAATAGCAGCCAGTTCCAAGTCATGCGTCGGATAATTCTCCTCATGCGGCCTTAACTGCCTAGACGCGTAAGCAATCACTTTTCCTTCCTGCATCAGTACGCTCCCTAAACCCTTCTTAGAAGCGTCACAATATAACACAAACTCACCCTCCGGATCAGGTAGAGTCAACACCGGAGCAGTGGTCAATTTCTCTTTAAGTAGCAGAAAACAGTCCTCACATTCCTGGGTCCACACAAAAGGAGTATCCTTTCGTGTCAATCGGGTCAACGGTTGAACCATTGCAGAAAATCCCTGTATAAATCGGCGATAATAGCCAGCAAGCCCCAGAAAACTTCTAATCTCAGTCACAGTCTTAGGTCGTTCCCAGTCACTCACCGCTTCAATCTTGCTTGGATCCACTGCAACACTGTAACAGCCCGTTACGTACCGGTATTGTTAACATTGATTATGATATTAAGCGCAGTTACAATCACAGTAATTGGGTTAATTAAATTACGGGCAAACTTTTTTCCTTTTATCATATTCCTTTTCATAACCATAACCTTTTCCGTAATCAATTAAAACAACACCATAATTGTAAATGCAATACGCGGAAGCATTCAGCTTAACAACACCACTAATCTTTATTTTTGTTCAACTCATTTAAACTCATCCAATTCCTTTAATATCTTACCATATTCTACCCCTTTACATTAGTTACGCGTGGTTTCAAGCCACGTACCATGTGGAGTTCTACCCATCAAGTTAAACCCCTTTCTTTTAGTCCAGAAAAACATGAATTTTCAAAATTTTCACTGTGGTAATCGATTACCAGTGGGTGGTAATCGATTACCACCTGTCAAAAATGAGGCAGTAGCCAAATTTTGACCTCCTCTGTTCTGGTAATCGATTACCAACTTTGGGTAATCGATTACCTCACTTGGTAATCGATTACCAAAGCTCAGTAATCGATTACCAGTGAAGACAGTAGCCAATTTTCGTCCCCTGTTGCATGGTAATCGATTACCATGCTTGGGTAATCGATTACTATGCAGCAAAAATGACAGATTACAGCATTTTAAGCCCCAGAAAGGTTGTGTAATCCATCCCTAACCCCTTGGTACTCCACACAACACTTAAACATACTCTAATGTAGGCACTAGGCCCTTCAAACATACATTTTCATTCAATTATGCATCATTTACAAAGTCTTTAATATAATGGCCATTTTACATCAAATAAGGACCATTTTACAACATATTTGCCAAGGCTTCAATTACAATGAATGTGGCAATGGACAAGTCCCATGCTCACTCAATTATACAATAGATTCTATAGTCCTACATATACATCAAATTGAAAGAATTCAACATGTAGTCATGAACATACAAGGCATGGCATTTTCAACATGCACAAGTTCATGATCTAAGTCCTAAAGCATAAAACATATGCAATATATGTCCCCATCCAATGCTCATCACATGGTGCCCCCAATATGCACCTCATGCTCCACTCTTCCAGGCTCAACCTAACCTGAAATGATGCCCCAAAACACGGGGTGAGATATATAAATATATCTCAGTAAACCAAGGGCCCTGGAGGTTTCTCCACCCCATGGCTCACTCAATGTGCAAATATAACATCATATAATATGCAAGCAATACAATATCACCAACCAACTGGAGACAACCCAAGAACATCCACGCATGGATTCATGTTCAAGGCTCCATCATATAACTCCCGAGACAATCCTAGAGCTTCTCCCATGGTTGAGAAAACTCCATGGCCAACCCAACCGGAACTCCTCAAGAGACCTATCCGGCGGATGTCCCCCGTTTGGCTCATCCTGGTGTCGCTCCCATGAGTCGACCCCATGGCATTCCAACTGGTATTTCGCCATCGAAATGATCCAGCGGATGTCCAAACCCAACACACGTCAACTGGCCAGTGACCAAACAATTTTTCATACAATCCAAGCAATTTGCACACAAGCACATAATCACACCATGCCATAAACACATAATCCAACCACAACCTTCCACTAGGTGTGGTGGAGCACACAAGGGCTAAACCCCAGTTCCAAAGGTTACCTCAACACCGAGCCCATGCTCCATACGTAAGCTCCAAGCTTACCCGCTTCCAAAGCGTCCAAAAGAGGCAACCTATATGATCAACAACATGATCATAAATACAATTCCCATGTAAACCATTCATTTACACAATTAATCATCATTAAATCCCTTAGGCCAAAGGCTATTTTTCCATACCATTTTACTTCAATCTCTTTTATGGATTAATTTACCAATTACATCATGAATCACACATTCTTTCTTCTCATTCCACTATATCACACTATACCATTATCCAATTAACATCATTTTATATCATACCACATCAAATTCACAACCTTTACATCATTTTTCCTCCAAACCCTTCTATGGTTCGAATTCCTCAAAGGTTCATTCTACAAGGTTTTCAATTCCATTTTAACACACACACTACTCATATAATCATATTATCAACCTATACCAATGGTCCATCATTCAATTATTCAATTACACCACATACCAATTTTCATGAAAATTCCACAAATTTTCCTAAGTTAAAAACCCAACTTTTCACCAAAATTTATCATAGCATTTCTAGCTTACAAGCATCATTCTAAGGCATTTTCATCTAATAGCATTTTTCCATTTGGGCTCTCTATCATCACACATCTAAGATTAAAGATTCAAAGCATAATTTCTAGATCTACAAAACCAACCACAAAAGTACCACAAATATACTCACCATCATGTGTATGAACACCACCAAGGCTCCATCAATCCAAAGGAGATCCAAAAACTCTCAAAACTTCAAGAACATCAAAAGGGGTCGGATCTGTTTTGCCCAAAAACGCAGCAATGGGGGTGGATTCATGGCTTAAGAGTGCCACCAATGGCTTTAGAAGGTTGTTTACAATAGATTTCAACACCAAAACCAAGTGATTTGGTGAAGAATAGAGAAAATGGCAAGAGAAGAGAGAAATGGTGGTTTGGGGGTTCTTCACAGGCAGGGGAGGCGCGCGCAAGAGAGAAGAAAAGGAAGGAAAGAAAGAAGAAAAAGAGGTGGGGGCCAAGTGACTTCGGTCACACGGGTCCCACACGCGATCTAACTTTAACCCCGATAAAAATTCCGATCATAAATTCTTAATCTACATATTTTTCCAGTCCATGACATATTTTTCTTTCCTCAAAATACTGATAAAAATTTCACGCTTATCGGTACACTCGTACCGCAATATCTTTCACTTAAAAAGTCACTATTCATCACTTTTTCACAATTTTGCCTACTCACTCAATTTTCCGTCCTGATTCCATTTTCAACATTATTTTTGTCATATTAAATCTCTAACTCCATTTTTCATGCCTCGGTTCACGTTTTTGGCAATTTACCATTTTGCCCTTTTTGCCCATTTTGGCCATAATTCTTGGATTTTCACAATCCTTTCCTCTTAAACCCATATTTTATCAAATAAACTCACATTTAATTTTCCGAGGTGTTATAAACACCACTTGCAGAAATAACATGACCCAAGAATTGCACCTCAGACAACCAGAATTCACACTTAGACGGTTTAGCATATAACTTCTTATCTTTCAATACCTGCAACACAGTCCTCAAATGGTTGATGTGCTCCTCCTTACTCTTAGAATAGATCAGAATGTCATCAATAAATACAATCACGAACTGGTCCAAATACGGTTTAAAGATGCGGTTCATATAATCCATGAACACCGCAGGGGCATTAGTAAGCCCAAAAGGAATCACTTGATATTCAAAATGTCCATATCTGGATCGGAAAGCTGTTTTAGGTACATCCTCCGGTTTAATCCGAATCTGGTGATATCCGGACCGGAGACCAATCTTCGAAAATACACAGGCATCCCTCAACTGATCTAATAAATCATCAATACGCGGTAATGGGTACCGGTTCTTAATAGTCACTTTATTCAACTGTCGGTAGTCAGTGCACAATCTCATGCTACCATCCTTTTTCTTCACAAATATAACCGGTGCTCCCCACGGAGACACACTCGGCCTAATAAAATTCTTCGCAGACAATTCTTCAATGTGTTTCTTCAACTCGGCCAATTCAAGTGGCGACATCCGGTATGGAGCCAAGGAAATCGGCCCCACACCAGGTAATAGGTCAATCGAGAACTCAATCTCTCTCTCAGGCGGAAATTCCGGTATCTCATCAGGAAATACGTCCTCAAACTCATTAACAACCGGAATAGAAGAAATCTCCTCCTTTTTGTCACCCACCAATCCGCCCAAAAGGACATAACCCAGATCTCCAGCCTTCAAGGCTTTCACAGTCTGACTGACAGACAAATACAAAGACGGACAAACAGTCGGCCTCTCGTGAGACAACAACAACCTCTTTCCGCAGCAATCAATCATTGCGCAGTTCCGAGACAACCAATCCATCCCCAAAATCAAATTGACAGAGGCCAGGGGTAAGATAATTAAATCAATGGTGTAACCCCTGCCTAAATAGGTGAACTTCACATCTTCGCAAATCCAAGACGATTCACTAACCTCTCCTGTAGCGGTAGTAATACGCATCGGAGGAACCATTCGTGTTACCTTTAAGTCCAGCGCCTTAGCCACATAGTCCGCCACAAATGAATGCGTTGCTCCCGAATCAAATAATACAGACAAATCAACATTAGAGAGGAAAATTATACCTTTTACCAAATTCGGAGCCTTTCCAGTGTGTTGCGCATTTGTAGTATAAACTCGTCCCACAGTAGGAACAGCAGCAGTAGGAGTAGCAGTAGTAGCTGCCGGCAAGGCCTGCAGATTCGCAGCCTGCCCCGAAGAAGATGGACAATTTCTAGCAAAGTGGCCATTCTGACCACATCTAAAACAAGCCGACGAACCAGCACCACATACACCTTTGTGGTATTTCCCACACTTCCCACATTGTGGGGTAAAATATCTGTTCGCAGCACCACCACCACCAGTGTTTCCACCCCTCTTGAATTGACCAGGAGGCTGCCTTACATGCAACCCCCTACCCCTGTTATTATTATTGAAACCTCCTCTATTAGTATTTCCAGAAGGACCAGGTGTCCTCTTAACATCTTGCTCTTTTGCCGAATCAGATTTCGGATATCTTCCATAAACAGTCTCGACCCTCTTGCATTGGGTCACCAAATCAGCAAAGTTTCTCACCGCAGTGTTTGACATCCTCTTAGCAATCTTCTCACTCAGCCCTCTTTGGAATTTAGCTGACAAGAACTCCGGAGTAGGTAGAGTACCCCCATAGTTTGCAAATTTCACAAGTTCATTGAATTTTGCCACATAGGCATCCACGGTCATGACTCCCTGTACCAAACTATCAAATTCACCTTGCTTTGCCTCCCGAACATCGCGGGGAAAATATTCTTCATGAAACAGACCTTCGAACATTGTCCAAGTAATAACCTCACCCTGAATAACACATGGGCGAGACACATTGTCCCACCACTCCTGGGCATCACCCTCCAGCATATAAACAGAATACAATAATTTCTGCGGATCTTGGCATCTCATCACTTGGAAAATCTTGTCCATTCCCCTCAACCAAGCAGTAACCTCCTTTGGGTCCCTTGACCCCAGAAATGCGGGTGGCTTATGTTTCCTAAAAGATATGAGCCTACGCTCATCATCAGCATTATCAATGACCTGCCCCGCAGCCCCAGTAGATTGGGCAACAGATGACGGATCAAGAACATAGCTAGGGTCAGTAGTATGATGACTAGCCTCACCAGTGTGGTGACTAGCCCCACTCTCCCCCTGTTGAGGAGTAACAGATGGCGTCGGTGTAGGAGTCACCGTAGCCGTGTGTGGAGGTGAATTATCCCTCCTAGGACGATCTCTATCGGCCCTCATCTCAGCCATAAAGGCCTGCATCATATCCTGATTAGTCTTCATCAGGTTTTCAGTCATGTTTCTATTTGCAGCCGTTTCCGCCTGCAGAGCATTCAGGACTGCAGTGACCGGATCCGGTGGCAAAGGACCTGCACCACGTGCCCCACGGCGACCACGCGCCCTACTCATGATATCTGTACATGTAACACAAAGGAATGAGCTGATCAGACCCACACTGAGGAATCACATATACATTAATCATAAATAGTTCACAGATAGCTATGGCACACAAGATACAACACACACAATCAGAGTTCCCTCACAAAACTGCTCTGATACCATAAAATGTAACAGCCCGTTGTACACCGGTATTGTTAACATTGATTATGATATTAAGCGCAGTTACAATCACAGTGATTGGGTTAATTAAATTACGGGCAAATTTTTCTTTTATCATATTCCTTTTCTTACATCAATACTTTTTCCGTAATCAATTAAAACCACACTATAATTGTAAATGCAACTCGCGGAATCATACATTTTACTAACATCATTAATCCTTCTTTTATTTCAATTCAATTAAACTCACCATCTTACTCTCACATTTTACCAAGTTGTAGTCCTTTACGTTATCTACGCGTGGTTTCAAACCACGTACCATTTGGAGTTCTACCCATCAAGTTAAGCCCCTTTCTTTTAGTCTAGAAAAACCTGAATTTTCGAAAATTACACTGTGGTAATCGATTACCAGTGGGTGGTAATCGATTACCACCTGTCAAAAATGAGGCAGTAACTAAATTTTGACCTCCTCTGTTCTGGTAATCGATTACCAGCCTTTGGTAATCGATTACCTCACATGGTAATCGATTACCAAGCCTCAGTAATCGATTACCAGTGAAGACAGTAGCTAAATTTCGTCCCCTGTTGCATGGTAATCGATTACCATGCTTGGGTAATCGATTACTATGCAGCAAAAGTGACAGATTACAGCATTTTAAGCCCAAGAAAGGTTGTGTAATCCATCCCTAACCCCTTGGTACTCCACACAACACTTAAACACATCCTAATGTAGGCTCTAGGCCCTTCCATCATGCATTTTCCTTAAAATATACATCATTTACAAAGTCCTCAAAGTAATGGCCATTTACATACAAATATGGACCATTTTTACAACATAATCATCAAGACTTCAAAGGCAATGAATGTGGCCATGGACAAGTCCCATGCTCACTCAAAATATACAATTATCCATGTCATGAATAATAAGCAATAAACAAGACTTAGTATACCATCATGAACACTACAAAAAGCATGGCAATAACATCATGCAATATGTTCATGACCTAAGTCTCAAAATACTAATGTCATGCTATGTGCAATCCATAGCCCTCCTCCAAAATGTCATGCAATCCCAATGCACCGCATGCAAATCCACTGTCCACTAAGCGGGCTTCTTGCCCGAAGCTCCTCCCGGCTCATAGTGACCTGAAATGTGGTCCCCCAAACACGGGGTGAGATATACAAATATATCTCAGTAAACCAATGGAGCTAGAGGCTCTCTCCACTCCATGGCTCACTCAAATGTATAAATATGACATCATGTAATATGCAAGCAATACAATATCACCAACCAACTGGAGACAACCCAAGAACATCCACGCATGGATTCATGTTCAAGGACTCCATCATATAACTCCCGAGACAATCCTGGCGCCTCTCCCATGGTTGAGAAGACTCCATGGCAAAACCCAACCGGAACTCCTCATGAGCCCTATCCGGCGGATGTCCCCCGTTTGGATCATCCTGGTGTCGCTCCCAGAGTCGACACCATGGCATATCCAACTGGCATTCTCACACAGGATGAACCCAGCGGATGTCCAAACCAACATACGTCAACTGGCCAGTGACCAAACAATTTTCATAAAATCCAAGCAATATGCATACAAGCACACAATCACACAATGCCATAAACACATAATCCAACCACAACCTTCCACTAGGTGTGGTGGAGCACACTAGGGATTAAACCCAAGTTCCAAGGGTTTACCTCAACACTTAGCAAATCCGTTCCAAACGTATGCTCCAATTCAACCTTTCACAATCACGTCCGTGTGAGGCACCCTACAACAATCATCAAATCCAAATTACACAAAACCTCAATTTTCATGAAAATTCCTCAAATTTTCCTAAGTTAAAAACCTAACTTTTTTACCAAAAATTATCATAGCATTTCTAGCTTACAAGCATGATTCTAAGACCTTTTCATCTAATAGCATTTTTCCATTTGGGCTCTCTATCATCACACATCTAAAATTAAAGGTTTAGAGCATAAATTCCTAGATCTACAAAATCAACCACAAATATACCACAAATATACTCACAATCAAGTGTATGCTCACCACCAAGGCTCCACTAAGCCAAAGGAAGACCAAAACTCCAACAAAACTCCAAGAACACAAGTGGGTCGGATCTGTTCTTGGCCAAAAACGAAGCAAAGAGATGGATTCAAGGCTTGGGAGTGTTACCAATGGATCTAGAAGGTTGTTTACAATAGATTTCGACACCAAAATCAAGCGATTTGGTGAAGAAATGAAGAAATGGCAAAATGGAGAAGAAATGGTGTTTTTGGTTGTGAATGGTGGATCTTCACGGGAAAGAAGAAAGAAAAAGGGGAAAGAAGGCGTGGGGTGAGTGGGCCAAGTGGGTTTTTGGTCCCACGGGTCCCATACGCGATCTAACTTTAATCCCGATAAAAATTCCGATCATAAATTCTTAATCTACATATTTTTCCAGTCCATGACATATTTTTATTTCTCCAAAATATTGATAAAATTTTCACACCTATCGGTACACTCACACCACAGTATTTAACACTTAAAAATCACTATTCATCAACTTTTCCCAAATTTGCCTATTCACTCAATTTTCCGCCCTGATTCCATTTCCAGCATTACTTTTGTCATATGAAATCTCTAACTCAGTATTTATGCCTCAGAACACACGGCTGGTCAATTACCATTTTGCCCTTTTTGCCCATTTTGGCCATAATTCACGGATTTTCACTTATCCACCAACTTTTATTTCACATTATAATATAAAAATTCACATTTAAATATATGAGGTGTTATACATAAACATAAAATATCCATTATAAACAATATCTCTAGACAGCTGGCTACATTAGCAATAAGAAAATCAAT
>JAVKPL010010629.1:0-44854 GCA_032173675.1 Gastrolobium villosum
AAAATGACCGGGGCTCCCCATGGAGACACACTCGGCCGAATGAAACCCTTCCCCGAAAGGTCCTCAATATGTTTCTTCAGCTCAGCCAACTCCGGTGGCGACATCCGATATGGAGCTAATGAAATAGGCCCCACACCAGGCAACAAATCTATGAAGAACTCTATCTCCCGCTGTGGCGGAAACTCAGGAATCTCCTCGGGAAACACCTCAAGGAAATCCCTCACCACAGGAATGCCAGTGAGATCCTCCTGCGTCCCACTTACCAAACCCCCCAACATGACATAGCCAAATGCCCCTGCTCTCAAGGCCTTCCTAGCCTGCAGGACTGAAATGAACAGCGAGGAACTAGTTGTGGACCCACATGGAGACATCACCACTCTCTTAGCACAACAGTCAATCAAAGCACAGTTTTTGGACAACCAATCCATGCCCAGAATAATTTCCAAATTGGCCATCGGCAACCCAATCAGATCTACCGAAAAGTCATGGTCATCCCACTGAAACACGACATCTCGATGCACAATGGTAGTATCACACTTTTCTCCGGTGGCGGTGGTCACCCGCAACGGTGGAGAAAGCACACACATGGGCAACTCAAGCCCCACAGCAATCGGGGTAGCAATGAATGAATGCGTAGCCCCAGAGTCAAACAATACATCAATAGCAGAACCTCCAACTGAAATAGTACCTCTGACCAGGTTCGGAGCTCGGTCCGACTGCTGACGATCCAAAGTGTAGACTCGCCCAGTGGTAGGTGGCACAGTAGGTGCTGCTGTAGGTGGAAGGGGAATCATCTGTAGTGGAACTGCCTGAACTGCCGCAGCTCTCGCCCTCGACGACGGACAATCTCGGGAGTAGTGGCCCTCATTGCCACAATGAAAACAGATCAACTGACCAGTAGCACAACGTCCTGCATGCTCCTTACCGCACCCCGAACATCTAGGGATGGAAGGAGGCCTAGCCGAACCCCCTTGCTGTGAAGAAGTCCTCTGGAACTGACCAGGCGCCTGCCTAGCCGCCAACTGTTTTCCTTTTCCTTTGCCAACAAACTTTCTGTCCCTCCAGGAATTGGAACCCCCGGTTCCCTTGGTATCATCAACCTTGGCCCTCTTGGCCTTACTCACAATGCACACATCCTCTATATCCCGGCACTGCTGCACAAGTGTCCCAAAGTCTCTCGATGCAGAACCAGCAATATGATCAGCAATCTCCTCTTTGAGTCCCCTGCGGAACTTAGCAGCCAAGAAGGTCGGAGTAGGCATAGCCACCCGGAAATGAGCAAACTTCACCAATTCATTAAACTTGGCCAGGTACTCATCAACAGACATCGAGCCCTGCACCAACCTGTCAAACTCTCCCTGTTTCCTCTCCTGAGCATCATAAGGAAAATACCTCCCAAGAAAATAGTCCTCAAAGAACGGCCACGTCATCACATGACCCTGCATCTCAAAAGCATGAGAGGTGTTCATCCACCACTCATGGGCATCGCCCTCCAGCATGTAAGTAGCAAACATCAGCTTCTGTGGCTCTGTGCACTGCATCACCCTGAAAATCTTGTCCAAGGCCTGGAGCCATCTAGCAGCAGCAATGAGATCATACTTCCCATCAAAAGAAGGTGGCTTATGTTTGCGGAAAGCATTCAGCCTACGGTCAATCACATCACGGTTCTCCCCATGCTCCGGGATAGTCTGCATCGCCAAACTAACGTGGCTGCCATCCCCCACATGACTCTGACTGTCATCCTGCTGACTGGGTGGAGGTGGCGGTGGTGGTGGTGGAGGTGGTGGCGGAGGTAACTGGCCCTCAGGGCGGCCAGCCCTCATCTCCTCCATCATGACCCTCATCATGGTCATATTCGCCAATCGGTTTGCCTCTAAAACATCTTCTGTGGCTTTCCGGTTCGCCTCACGCATGGCGTCCATCATTGCCTGGTTGGCCAATCTAGCGGCCTCCCGATCGGCTAGTCTCGCTGCCTGCATCTCAGCTAATGCAGTCAGGATCGGGTCAGGTTGACCCTCATTATGATCTTGGTTCCTCCTAGGTTGTACCATGACTCTGCACAAGTTACACAAATAATGAGTTGATCAGGCCCACGAAATGTGGTCACATATGCATCATCATAATAAAACCAGACAGAGAAAACACAAGATAGACACACATCTAAGCATCCTAAATTATTTGCAACACATACAGGCTTTTCCCTAGAAAGTGCTCTGATACCATAAAATGTAACACCCCGTGTATACCCGGTTTGTTAACATGTTACCATATTAAGCCACGCTTAATTAATATGCGGAAATTTTTTTTCTTAAATTCAATTATGACGTCATTATAATTACCAAGTTACATTACTCAATTTATTTTCAAAAATATCGCCTGTATATGATTGCAAAAGACATCTAACTGAGATACCTCATATTCATAAATAATAAGTTTCTATGTTATTACAACTCGAACATAAAATTCAACATAGTCAAACGTGGCATGGACAACCCCATGCTCACACAAACAAGGCAACATAGCCAAATAAGTCTCAACATAATATTATTTAAATGAAACAAAAAACATAACAGCAATAAACACAGTCCAGCATCAGCATATCTGCAACTAACTAAGTCAGCTCCGGCCTCCTGCCGCCTGAGGTTTCAACCCCAGCATTACCTGAACCTGAAATGATGCCCCAAACGTGGGGTGAGATCTCTAACAAGAAATCTCAGTAAGACAAGGGGTCCTCAAGGAACTTCCACCCCAAGCTCACTTACATGTGTAATATAAGTTTTAAAAACAATTTACAATATAAGTTCTGAAAACAGTGCAATGCAACAGATAATCATGTAATGTGTGTCAAATCAATTCTACTGGCCAGAGAAATGCAGGAAATACGTCTAAATCCTACAGATAGTGCAAGACGCTACTTGCACCCACCCACAGCCCCACCATATTGTATGACGCTACATACTCAGGCTTGCCGTCTAGGCGGAACAACACATACATATTAAAAGCCATTGCACATAACAAATTAGAACAGTCCAAATATAAAAACATGAAAGCACAACATGCATATAAACCATCCCCCATGGGGTATGGTGGAACCACACGGTGGCTAAACCGAGGACACGAAAGCTTACCTGTACCCGTATGCCCCTCCGACTCGAACTCGGTATCACAAGGGTCCACACCACAAATAGAATCCAATGCACTCACAGATCTTGGTTCCTTTTTAGGACAGAAAAATGAAAGCTTTAGAGGTTGAGAAAGCAGACAAATCCTTCAACAATGGATTATCCTTCAACAAGACTAGAGCTTTAATGGTTGGTTGATGTTTCAATGGAGGAGAGGAGGAAAAAGATGGAAACTTTGGAGAAGAAAGCTAAGATTCCAAGAAAGCTCCCAAATGCTGCCACACTATTCAGCTGCTGAGTCTACAATATAACCTAGGGTTTGGATCCCCTTTTCTATTTATATTTCAGATCAGCCTTTTAGGGCAAGTGGAGGCACTAGGTTTCTGACCTAGGGTTATGCGTAAAGAGGCTATTTATAACTGTCAAGTGATCTCACGCAGTATTAACACTCGTAGATCCGCTTATCATTTTAATCCCAAACTTGGGATCTGAACCTAAACATTTTTCTAAGATTTATCATATTTTTTATTTAATTTTCGCAGCACCTTTCCGGTACGCACTTTTCCATAGCCAGTATCCGTTCTGATACCAATTCTCATTATTTTACCCTGAAACTCATTTCACTAGTCCTACATAATTTTCTATAAATATTCATATTTTTATTATAATTTTCTAGGATATTTTATCGACACGTATTTATACCGAGAAGCAGAGCCGGTATCTGCACTTTTCACCCGAAAAGCGACTTACAGTATTTTTTTACTCACTCAACATAATTATTTATACCTCATATTAATTCTTAGGGTCAATTATGGAATTATCTCCTAACTCTCATATATTTATTTAATTAATTTTCTTAATTAACGGTGCGGGTTCTTACACACCTGTTATCATTAAATATCGTAATTTCCCATTTTTATGTAATTGTAACTGGCCATGGCCCGTTACAGTAATGCAACTACTAGTATAAATAGCCTATGAAATGAGAATATGAATATATCAGAAAATTATTGGAAATTCTCTTCTCTCTCGTGACTCTTTCTCTCTCAATTCATTCTTCTCCTCTTCTTATCTTTTCTGCATTTCTTTTCTAATGTAACAACCGTTACAATGGTGCTCTCGTCGAGCTACTCTTCCTCCATAGCTAGAAATAACATTCATCCTCTTCCACAATAGATCACTGATCCCCAATCTCACCCTTCAATCTCACCTACCATTCCATCATGCTGGGATAATATCACTGTAATACTTCATGCAATCGACCAGTCCCTTACAAAATCACGTGCTGACTTTGTAAGGGCTAGGGCCAAGATGCAATCTGATTTCGCAAGGGTTCGAGCTGAGTTGCGATCTGATTTAACAAAGATTAGGGCTGATATCAATAAGATGCACGTTGATCTGGAAAATATATAGCTGCTACTAGGATTCAAAGAATATTTCGTGGACATCTTGTGTGGCGTCAGCGATCAAGGAAACCCGAAGCCCCTACGACTACAGACCTGTGGATGGCGTCCCTCCCACAATCAATGAGCGTGCCCACAAGCTCTGCACTAGCTCCAATTGGTGGAGCGTCCTCAGCCTCCATTTCATTTGGTGGATCATTTGTTGCTAAGGGAACACCCTCGTTCATTGCAGATCCTTCCTTCCAGATCTCAGATGTCCCGAACCACCCTCATCCATTCCAGGTTCCTGTATTTGAACCCCCTGTGTACGGTATTATTGCTCCATGCTCTGAGATCCTTGGTGTTGACGTTCCTTACACACTGAGTGCTAAGCCACCCTTGCCTAAGCCACCATATTCAACTTGTGCAATGGTTTATGACCCTAATTTGGCTAGGCAGAGATTATCTTGTTATGCACACAAGATGTTTGCTGAAATGGCTGCCCATGATGATACCTCTAACCTCAAGCTGCTACACTCCAATTGGAAAAAGACAGAGCTGCTGTTCAAAAAGACGTCTCTTCCACAGTATGGTGTAGTTTATGGTGGTATGATCAGGGAGCTTTTACGCTCATTTAAGAAGGCACCTGGTCAAAAACCTGGTATTGTTATCTTTGACCCTGGTATTGTTATATATAACTCAACCTGGAGGACGAGGTTGGTCTGAAGGAGGATGGAATGTAACAGATGGAATATAATATAACGGTAATGTAACGGCGATGGAATGTAACGGACCAAAATGATGAATTAGGCCCAACCCGTAACAGGGAAAACAGCTAAAATCCATGAGGCCATTAATGTTATATAGTTGGTGACACCTGTTATCATTAAATATCGTAATTTCCCATTTTTATGTAATTGTAATGGGCCATGGCCCGTTACAGTAATGCAACTACTAGTATAAATAGCCTATGAAATGAGAATATGAATATATCAAAAAATTATTGGAAATTCTCTTCTCTCTCGTGACTCTTTCTCTCTCAATTCCTTCTTCTCCTCTTCTTATACTTTCTGCATTTCTTTTCTAATGTAACAACCGTTACAAACTACCTATCAGCCACAATGGCAATAACAAAAAGCATTGGCTTGATGTCCTTAGCAAGGAAAAGTTTTGAATCATATAATTGATAGAAAGATTCTGTTTATTTTATGAGTGCGCCCAAGGCAACGAGCACATTGGCATATTACAAGATTTGATTGAAAGACCATTGACATGCACATGGCTCGTTAAGTTAGTAGCATCTGTTTGTCTATAGAATTAACTTGATATTTGTTTTTTTTTTTTTTAACAGATATTTGCTATTTTTTGATTGATACTATATTTGCATTGGGTAAACAATCTCCTGTCTATGATATTAACTCGATTACACTATACATAAATATGAATTTGCTATTCACATCATTTTCCTGCTACCAATTACTCCTTAATCTCAAAATAATAATGTGTCAAAATAATAATAATAATAATAATAATAATATGTCAAAGAAAATTTGAATAACAAGCAGTAGGCAGCAACTATATATCTATTAGGGAAATTTTCATCTATACCTAAAATGTTACGCTCTTCCTTACACCTATGATTCTTTAAGGAAAAAGAAAAAAATAAAGAGGAAAGAAATGAAGTCAACAGAATATAATAGATGTAAGTGGTAAGTATATATTTTTTAGGTGTAGAAATAACATTATTGATATTTTTGTGTAACGTCCTATCTCCAGCCAATTATTTAGCATTCATATGATATTTAGCGCAACAAATTTTAAACTTAATAAATGTGGAAGCTAACTGATTAACTTTTTCCTTTTCCCTATGTATTACAATTTTCATTGCTTCTTTGATCAAAATAAAAACAGGCAGCATTTTGTCTATATTTTGGACCACTGGGATAATTCCCACCATGATAATCTCAACGTAATTGACAGTTTAATATAATCCAGGCATAAATCATATTATCCAGCCATCCGTTGCATAGATGTAACATCCCGAGCACTGACGAGGGCGGGGAGTGATCGCCGGTGCAAAGAGGCGCGGACAAGGAGCAATTAAAATCCAAATTCTAAACTACAACTAACATCTAAATCACACTAAAAATTTATTCACACTAAGAAAAATTAAAGAAAAGAGATTGAGATGTTTCCCTGTTTTGGCTCATCCACTCGTGTGACCTCTCCATGAAGTTCAAATGCCATTCAATCACACCCACAATTCCCAAATTTAAACGTTGCTGTCCCCAGCAACTAGTTTAAATCTAAAACAGCAATGGATCACTGAAACACATTCACATACAACCAATAACATCAGTACTATCGCAATGTGTATCAACAAACAGTGAAATCTCAATGTACTCAACCAAATTACAAAACAACTATATCAACAAAATAAACAAAACACTGTAAAAAAAAATATAACAACAGAAAGCTGTAAAATCATGAGTCCATGAAGGATGTTGTCTCCTCATCATCTAAGTCAAAGGGGTCTCCTGGATCAGAATGCGGAAGCGGTGTATAATCAGCATGTGCGTTGTACTGGTCCCTGCTCCTGCACTAGTCCCAGCTGATGGTCCTGCACCATCCTGACTGGCAGCAACAGTCTCTCGCTCCGGGGCCTGAACAGCATGATCAGAAATGTCATCCTCAGATGTCTCGCTGTCATCATCCAGACGAGCACCGACAGCTGCCTCAAATGCATCCTCATCCTCAGAATGAGGGTAAACAGCAGGCTAAAAAGCAGATGTCTCTAGTCCCTGGGCCTTACATATGTCAGTCAGCATCTTTATCACATGAGTCTGAAATGACTGCTGACTCGCCTGCATAAATTTGAGACGACGACGTAAGTGCCCCATACGAATATCTCCATTAATCAGCCATTGTTCCCCTGATTTAATTCTCTTTTCAAGGTCTGCATCTGACTTATCCTTAAGCTTCCTGCCAGGTGTCAATCCTCTTGGTCCATCCCCTACAATTCTCGATTGATCCCTGATCAGCTTAGCATCAATTTTAGGGTGCAACTTAACTTGCATTCCATTATCAGTGACATCCACTCCAGCTTTCTGGCACAAAAGCTGGATCAGAGAGCAATGGCCTAGAGCATATGTGCTGCTATCAAAATGGGCCATATCATATATGTTGTCCTGGAGAAGGATGGGCAGCTCCACTTTCCCCTTGGTCATGATTGTGGAAATCAAAACAGCCCTCATCAAATTTACCTTCGCTTGATTGGAGGAAGGCATAATGTTTGAAACTATGAAATGGAACCAAACCCTGGCTTCTCCATGTAGTTGCCTCAACCACAGCAATTTGGGATTGACCCTATCCTTGGTCATTTCCCATTTTTCACCAGGTTTTGCCACAGTTTGCAAAATGGGTTCAGCTGCTCCCAACTTGGTCCAACTCTCAAAAACAGGATCCTTCCGCCTTGGCGGGATGTCAATTTTCTGCCAATTTCTGCGGAAGTCACAAGTTAGAGTCTGGGTGGTATCACAGTTCTTAATCTTGAGAAGCTTTTGGATAGTGTAGGCATCATATCTAACTTGTTTGCCTCTCACCCAACTCACAAAAGTTCTTTGTCCTCCTTCATCACCATTATACGCATTTGCATAAAATCCCCGTGCTATAGCCGGGCTGCTGTTCACCAGAATTTCACAAAAGGTGACCCATTCCCTTCTCCTCAACTGAGATTGGAATTCTGGATATTCATCAGTGTCCAGGATGAATTTTCTTTCCCGAACAAAGGGTCTACTGGAAGTTTTCTTGGTGAATCTGTCCTCATGTTCAGCACTCCTCCAAAAGTGTTCATCAAAAACAGGAGGAGGTGGTGGAGGTGCTGAAGTCTTAGAACCCCTAGACCTCTTTTTGCTGGTTTTCTTGGGTGGAGAAGTAGACATTTCTGTTCATCAAAGAAACAAATCAGTAATGCAATGAACAGTATGGGATCTAATTCCCAGATTTAGATGGATAACATAGTTCAAATAGATCCCTCATTAAACCAGTAACATCTCCCTCAATTCCCAAAATCAAATAAAAATCACTGGGAGCGTTTTAGCGGCCTGGCCGTAATCCTGTTTTACCCTGTCCGAGCGCTAAAACATTGAGAATCAGCGTTTTAGCGCCCGGACTATTCTGAGTCAGGCATTTCAGCAAACACCTTGTGTGTGTGCGCAAAGGATGTAACAACATAATCCATAAGAATCAACTTCAAACCCAAAATTCAAGCATTATACTCAGCCACAACATATCCACAACAAGGATTCAACATAACTATATGGAATCATGATGAAGAAATTTAAAAAAAAATAAAAATAAAACCTAAGCAGCCTAGATATGATTCATCACACATGCAATTAACTATCACAAAGGAAAGAAGAATGGAGATGATTCATACCTTGTCCTTGATAAGGTGAATGAAATCTGGAAGTGAAAAGCAAGAAAATGTGCTGAGAGTATGTGGATAATGCAATGTGAGAAAGAAGAGTGAAGGAAAAGTGAGGGGAAAGAAACCGTATATTTCAATTTAAGTGACTCGGCGCTAAAACGTTGAGAACCAACCGTTTTAGCGCCCAGGACCAGATAAGTGGACACACGTGGTGTGCAACTCCGCGCTAAAACGGTCGTGATGAATGTTTTAGCACGCTGGGCCAGAGTGCTTGCATTTGATGCATTAGTAGAGCGCTAGAACGGTCAGTGTGAACGTTTTAGCGCTCCAGGCCAGAGAGTTCTTATTTAGTACTCTTAAAGAGCGCTAAAGCGCTCAGTTTCTGCGCTTTAGCGCGCATGGCCAGAGAGTTTGCACTTAGTGCAATTCTCAGAACGCTAAAACGGTCATGATGAACGTTTTAGCGCCCAGCACTTGTCAGAATTTTTTTCTTAAAAATTTTTCAACACTCTTCCTGTAAGAACCCGTACCGCTAATTAAGGTAATTAATGAATTAATTATGATAATTAGGAAATGATTCCATAATTGGCCTTAATAATTATTATTTGGCTTAAATGATTATAGTAAGTGAGTAAAAATGCTGAAAGTCACTTTTCAGAAGAAAAACGCAGATACCGGTTCTGCTACCCGGTATAAATGCATACTGAAAAAATATCCCAGAAAATTATAACGACTGCATGATAATTACTAGAATATTATGTAGGACTTGTAAAATAAGTTTCAAGTCAAAATAAGGTGATCTGATGCCAGAACTGATACTGGCTATGGAAAAGCGTGTACCGGAAAGGTGCTCCGAAAAATAAAATAAAAATATGACAAATCTTAGAAAAATGTGTAGGTTTAGATTCCAAAGTTTGGGATCAAGATCTTTTGCGTAGCTATTAAGGCTAATACTGCGCGTTGTGGCTTAAATGCCTATATATACCAACTTATAGCACAAAACCCTAAAAACCTAGCTACTATACGTGGGGTGGAGGGGCTGATCAGCACTCCAAATACTGTTCCATTGTTTCTCTTCCCATTTCTTGAGTCTAGGACCATTTTCCTCCATGATGCTTCCTCCTTCTTCTTGCAAACACATAGTAGGGTGGGTTGTGAGGGTGTGAAGTGGTACTTGCTGTACACTCTGTTAGTATATGGGTGTCCTAGAGACAATCTTTTGATTAAATAAAGGACACTAGATGTAGAACTTTGTTTGTCGCAAATAAATGAAAGCACTATTTATTCAGTTTCATATTGTGTCTCGATATTATTGTTAAATATTATATGAACAAACTGGATAAACCCCTTGGAATAGAACAGGTATCCCTTGAGTATCTGTGATGAGATAACGATCATGAGGATTCAAGGATATCGCATGTCTATTCCTAATTATATGTTCCTAGTCTAGAGACACTGAGTTTGGGGATCAGTGATCTCGGGTAAGACTAGTACGACTTATCTACTTGTATATGGATACAAGGTAAAGACCTCATGAGCTGCAGATATGGAGATATCTTAGCTAAAGTCGTGGGTGGACCTATAAGAGTATAGCTCGCACTGAACAGACCCAAAAAGAGATTATATGAGGAAATCTCACAGATAGTATCATTAGAGTAATCTCTTTATGTTTGGGTATGTCTTTCGTTAGACCAGAAGTTATTACCTAGACTGTGTTCTTGAAGGCATGTTTTGATTGTATGCCTCGTCTGCCTGAAACATGGAGACTCATAGGTGTACTGTTGGGCGTGTCCTTAAAGGGCACAGGGCTAGGGTAATAAGCTGAAGGAATTCGTCAAATCTCTGTGAGAGATTAGGTTATCTGTAAACCGGAGAAATGAGATGATCTGCCTTTAGAGTCAGTAAATTGAAGATTCCCTATTTCGAATAAAGCTTACCCTAAACCGCAGGGGTTGATACATTTCCTTACCCTAGGTTAATGGGAAGATAACCGAGACGAAGGGAAATACATACAGTAACCAAATATGTGCAATAGGATGATCAAGTCATTAATCTGACTAGTTCTGGGGCAACAAAGCATTGCTAGTGCTCTGTGTTGTCATTAATTGAGTTGTGGGCTTGTTGGGCCCAAGCCCAGTTATGTCAGAAGCTAAGTTGGACCTAATGGGTCACACACTAACACCTTGTAGTCATGATGGACTAGCTTTAAAAGGTATTGGGGCTAATAATGGTTGTTAGCCCAAGAAGTTGTTTGGAAGCCCACTTAAATGGATGGATGGTGCATGGAGCTTAGTAATGGGTTTGGATAGTCCAATCCATTACTAATTAATTTAATTAGTTAAATTAATAAATCAAACATTTGAATTTCGAATTTTAATTTTGAAATTTGAATTTTTTGAATTTTAAAATTTGAATTTTGAATTTGAAATTTGAATTTGAAATTTGAAATTTGAAATTTGAATTTTGAAATTCGAATTTTGAATTTGAAATTTGAAATTTTGAATTTTGAATTTGAATGTTTGAATGTTTGAACATTTGAATTCAATTGTTTGAAGTCGAATTTGAATTGGCTTTGAAAAGTTGTTTCATAACAAAAGGATAAGATAAGATCTTATTGGAACATATTCCTTGGATCAAGAAGAATCTTTGGAGCATAATATTGGGCTGTTTGGGGCGCATATTTATGTGATAATAATGTCATATTGTCACTTAAAACAAAGCTTCAATCAGATTTGGTGGTTGAGAGAATCAGTGGGTGAGTTGGTTCAAATTTTGAATGCAACCACTCAATATATTTGGACCCCTTTTAGGGTTGAATTATGCGCATGAAAAGTATACTATATGATAGTTTATGAATTTAAGTTTGAATTGTTTTGAACTTAGTTTCATGAGGATAAGATTGGAGGTTGTTGGCAAGATTTGTTTTGCAACAACTCCACCTTATCCTCCCCTGATTCATGCGCAACTTTCAAGTTATTTGAAAGGATAGTTTACATTTTTGAAATATAATTCTCTCTTCCCTCCAAGGTGTGCGCACAACATAGTGAGTTCCTATCCTTAGGTTTTTGAGAAAACCTAACCTACACTCCTTCATCTCATGCACCATTCTGTAGGGTAGTTCACTACACCTTTCCAAACAGAATACCTAGCCTCCACCTTCACCACTTGTGCGCATAGCAAGCATCACTGTGGTGTTCATCTGGTGGCTTTCAAGAAGGAGTTCTTGCATCATTGACGAATGGTGGTGTGGATCACCATTAGAGGGTTTGAACCCTTCATGCCTGACATCTGATCTCCCTGACTGATCAGGCCAAAAACAAGGTAACATCATGTTGTCTTAAAGCATGAACCTATGTGTGCATGTATGTTTCCGCAGTAAAATTTTTGTTTTTACACCTTACATGCATCGGCCTTCAAAGGCCAGTTTACTTTCAAGTGGTATCAGAGCCCGGTTGCTTTACAATCGGCGGGATGGTACCTTGTTTGTGAAAGGGGTTTTTCACGGTCAAAATCTTTAAAGGGTTAAAGTTTAAATTATGCATATGGATTTTGAATCACAAATCCTTTAAGGTGTTAAAGTTTTTGTTTTTATGAACATGTAAATTTGATTCTGTGTTCATAAAACATTATGCATCATGGTTTAGTTTCTTTTTCTTTATGAAAGTTTTAAAAGGAACACCCTTTTTGAAAGGGTAGATTCGACCATGGAGGGTACTAAGAGTACCTTGAATGTTTTCTTATTTTTTTCCATGAATTGTGTCATGTTTATATGCATGAAATTTTGTGACAAAATTTATCATATAGTCAACTATGTGATTCGGCCATGAAGGAGTTTGTGACTACATGCATGGTTTAATTTTGTTTTCTTTGAGAAAGAATTAACAAAATTTGAATTAAAATTGTTTTTAAATTCGGCCAATGAGAAATTTAAGATTCTGAATCTTGATGTTATTTTGATGTTTAAATGTTAAATGTCAAAATATATGTGAAAATATTATGTGATAATATAATGTTTGTGTTTGCAAGTTTTGAACTTTTCAGGTATAAACTGGAAGAGGATGGTCATGGTGCCCGGATTTAAATTTTTGAATTTTAAATTAATGTGTAATCGCGCCTTTTAATTTACAAGTGAATTTGTAATTTAATTTTTGTAATTTTGTCCCTCCAAAGATGTTTTGGAGTTTCTTTAATTATGTGTAATTAGAGAAATAGGCTAGTGGCGTATAGACGATAAGCAGTCGTTGCTTAAAGAAGCAAAATGGACAAAAGCGCGAGCACCATGACTATCTCAATATAAATTGTTTATATGCATGTATGATTAGAACGTCTAATATGCATGAATTGGGCAAACCTTGTTTTGTATGGTTATTATGTTTGTCCAATAGTGACTAGTGTATACCGATAGATGTTTGACATAGGTTACGACTAGCATGATAACTTACAACATGCGCTTGACGGGACCTAATTAACCCTAAAATAAAAGGAACCCTTAAAAGGAATAAATAATTAAGCGTATGATTACCTCCCACCACCAATGCTACTCAAAACTCTTCTACATAGTGGTGCTCCACAACTCAGTTGGGACCCATTGTTTCGTTGAACTAGAGTAGTGTTTGAAGTGTAAGACACTTAGGGTGCTGGTTTTATGCTTAACTAAGACATAAGTTGCAGGCACAGCCGGGCTTATGTGCTTAGGGTAATGGTGCTAGGTTGGTTGCATGAGATGCACCACTAAGTGACAAAGAGTTGTCAACCTAATGTTAAGAGAGGGTATGAGATACTGTTGATAAAGATCAACCCATTATTTAAATTAATCTTGCGGTCTCAGACGGAGATTAAAATAAATAATCGCACTTTTAATCCCACTAAGGTAAAATCTAAAGTAGATTAACCCTAAGTCAAATAGGAAGGGTCATTGACTTAGATAAAATAGTGGGAGGGGCAAATTATTTAAAGTCTTTAATAATTTGCTTTTGACTACATAACCGTATATTAACTAAAACTATCTTTACATCTTTTTCAGCTTATAGTTTGACTAATCCACTGTCACTGCGTTCAATACTCGATACGAATAAACTGATAGGTTCAAATTTTATGGAATGGTATCGGAACCTAAGAATTATTCTAAGGGCCGAAAAGATTGCCTACGTTTTAGATGTTGTAATACCCATAGCTCCACGGGAAGGGGAAGAAGGGTTTGCGGAATTTGATTTCGTAACCCATCAACAACACTTGGATGACAATGTGATAGCAGTATGCATCATGTTGGCATCCATGTCGCCTGAACTGCAAAAACAGCATGAGCATATGGATCTCCCTCTATTATCGTGCATCTCAAGGAGTTGTATGATATTAAAGGCAGGCATGAGAGGTATGAGGCCTCAAGAGAACTGTTCTCTTGTAGGATGACTGAGAGCATGTCTGTTGGCAGCCATGTTCTCAAGATGATCGGGCTGATTGAGAAGCTAGGAAACCTAGGCTTCATCATGGATGCCGAGCTAAGTAATGACTTAGTCCTCACCTCACTTCCACCTTCCTTCAGTCAATTCATCATGAATTATAATATGCATGGGATGCAAGTGAGCTTGCCTGAGTTGTTAAGCATGTTAACAACAGCTTAAGTGTCTATCAAGAAGGATAGGACACAGGCTCTTTTGATTGGTGGGCCTAGCAAGGCCAAGGGAAAAGGTAAGGAGCCTGCAAAAGGTGACCCCCTTAAGCCCAAAGGAAAATCCAAGAAGAAGAAGGGCAAGAAGAAGGGTAAGAAGGCACGTAAGGATAAGGGTGATGCTGAGTGCTTCCATTGTGGCAAGAAAGGCCACTAGAAGAGGAATTATCCAGACTACCTGAACAATGTGAAGGACAGGAAGCATGGTGATGCTTCTGCCTTAGGTATTTTCATGATTGAGATAAATTATTCTTATGCTAATCCAACCTCATGGGTATTGGATACCGGATGTGGTTCTCATATCTGCAATATGTTGCAGGTACTTAGGAGCCCAAGGAGATTGGATAGAAACGAGGTGGATCTCCGCGTTGGTAATGGAGCAAGGGTTGCTGCTCATTCAGTTGGAGATGCTGACCTTATTTTGCCTATGGGCCTTTTATTGTATTTGAATAATTGTCTTTATGTTCCGCATATTTCTAGAAACATTATTTCAATTTCTTGTTTAGAACAAGATGGTTATACTTTCAGTATTAGGGATGGTACTTTTTCTATCATTTTAAATGATATGGTTTATGGTACTGCTTCTTTAATAAATGGATTGTATGTGTTGGAAATGGGAAATGAAGTGCTCAATATAGATGTGAAACGACCTAGGACGGATAATCAATCTTATCTTTGGCACTGTAGACTAGGGCACTTAAATGAAACAAGATTGTCCAGGATGCATAGAGATGGATACCTGGACTCCATGGATTTGGAATCCTATGATAATTACTAGAATATTATGTAGGACTTGTAAAATAAGTTTCAAGTCAAAATGATGTGATCTGATGCCAGAACTGATACTGGCTATGGAAAAGCGCGTACCGGAAAGGTGCTACGAAAAATAAAATAAAAATATGACTAATCTTAGAAAAATGTGTAGGTCTAGATTCCAAAGTTTGGGATCAAGATCGTTTGCGTTGCTATTAAGGCTAATACTGCGCGTTATGGCTTAAACCCCTATTTATACTACCATTAGTGGGCACATAACCCTAGAAAACTACCCTATACGTGAGTGTTGTGGAGGCTGAGCAGCTGCCACTATTCCATTGCCTTCTCCTCTTGTTCTTGAGCCAAGTGATCACCTTTACACCATCTCTTTATCCCTAAACACCATTACCTTGGGTGGGTTGCTCTTGTGAGGTGGTGAGTGGCTTCCTTGCTGAGTGGTAGCTTCTGGTTGAGGGTGTTGAGGTGCTGACTTTGAGAGTTGGTTTGTGGGGGCTTAGAGTTGATATTTTGAGCTCCAAAGGGGTCACCTTTGTGAAGAAATTTCCTTACTTGTGTGGCATTTTCATGTGCCTTAAAGGTCAGACCTGTAGAGTCAGTGTGGGGAGCTCTAAGAGCACACTTTGCTCTGTTTTGAGCCTTGGTAAGTGATACCAACCATGATCATGTGTTTATATGCTTAAAAATGGAACCTTGATGCATGTATTGAACTAAGTTGATAACTTAAGGGTGGGGAAGGTTAAACACACCTAGAAATGCATGTTTTAGTGTCTCTAATCGGTTAAAGTGCGTCCCGGAAAGGTGCTGCGAAAAATAAAATAAAAATATGAAAAATCATAGAAAAATAAGTAGGTTAAGAATCTTAAGTTTGGGATTAAAATGCTAAGCGTAGCTATTAGCGCTTATACTGTGTGATTAAGGCTTAAGAGACTATATATACTCAAGTTTGGCACAAAACCCTAGGCCATATCAGTTTCTACGTGAACCTTGTGCCTCCCATTTCTGACTTGGTGCCTTCTCCACTTGCCACTACTATTCCTCCATGGAAAACCACCAAATGATCATCTTTTCTCATGGTTCTTCCTTGTAAACACCTTGTGAGTGTGTGAACTACCATTGTGAGTGGGAAAGGTGCATCATTGTTGAGTTTGGTTGCTATTTTGTTGGTGTTTAAAGGTTGTGTTATAGTTGTAAGGGTGTGGCCATGACCATGGCATTTTAAGGTCCCAGAAGCCATCTTGGTAGAGAAAGAACCAATCTTGGAGGTGCCATTTTCGTGCACTGTGTATAGTCAGTGTTGGGAAGCTGTTGGTGAGCTCCAAGAGCATCCTTTGCTCTGTTTTGAGCCTTGGGTAAGTGGTTCAACCTTTAATCATGAGTTTTTGATGATAAAAGAGGTGTCTTGGCAAGTTTAATGAGCTTAATGAGTAACCAACCTGAACATGAACCTACAAATGAATAAAAATGCATGCTTGGACGTTAGAATGGGTTAAAAACCCAACCTTGGAAGTGATACTTCGCGAAATGCAGAAACTGCATTCTGTCGCGAAATATCCGGATATCCATATCCGGATATTGATATCCGGATATTGGTATCTGGATATTGATTTCTGGATATGTGCTCTGAGATATCCGAATATGGATATCCGGATATGATATCTGGATATGGATATCCGGATATGATATCTGGATATGCATATCCGGATATTGATATCTGGATATGCCCTCGACATATATCCAGATATTCTGGATGTTCGATGAACAGTAAGGTACTGTTCATACAGAGGGCTTTTATGGGTTTGTGGACCATAGTTTGATGAAGTTGAACTTTTGTAAATATTTAACTAAGTCAGAATCAAGGGATTAAGGGCTTGTGGCTTTGTGCAAAGCCTAAAGATGTAAAACGTAAAGGATAGATGTAGTCTTTATGTTTATGCTTTTGAGCAATGTTTATTGATATAATTTCTGGTCTAAATCAGATTGTGATTATGCTGTGTTTGGACCTTGAGCTGTGTCGACTCTTGGCATTGGATAGTTAGCTTGCAAGGTAAGCTTTCGTGTCCTCGGATTTGCCATTGTTGGTTCCACCATGTCCCATGTGGGTATGGTTTATATCCATGATGTGGTTTTCATGTATTATTTTTCGAAATGCAATAGAGCTATTAAGTGAAATCTCTTATAATATGTATGTGGTGTTACGCCTAGGCAGGAGTCCAAGGGGTGGTCCGTAGGCGAGTACAACAAGGGCTGGTACTATATGGGTAATAGACGTATTCCAACACTTTTATCTGATCAGTAGAATAGTTATAACACACATGAAATGATTATTTGCTGTATTGCACTATTTTAGAATTTATATTGAATAAATGCTTTTGAACTTATATTTGCACATGTAAGTGAGCTTGGGGTGGAAGATCCTTGAGGACCCTTGTCTTACTAAGATTTCTTGTTTAGAGATCTCACCCCACGTTTGGGGACGCTTATTTCAGGTAACTTGGGGACCGATGCCTCTGGCGGTAGGAGGCCAGAGCTTAGTTGATTATATGCTTTATGCTGACATGTTGGATTCTGGATATGCCTGTTGCTATTATGTTTAGATGTATTTATGATTATGTTATTGTTGTTGAGACTGTTGTTGGGCTTTGTTGCCTCATTTGGTGAGCATGGAGTTTGTCCATGCCACATTGGTTTGACTTTATGCTTTTAGGCTTGAGTTGTAATAATGTATCAGGATATTGTCGCACTATGTGTTGTAGTTCCGTGACTTAGATACTCACTTTATATTTATATATTGAGGTATTTCAGTTAGCTGTCTTTGCAATTTACATACAGACAATATTTTTATGAAAATGATTAAGTAATTCAACTTAGTAATGATAATGACGTCATAATTGAAAAGAAAAAGATATTCTGCAAATTTTTAATTAAGCGTGGCTTAATACGATGACATGTTAACAAACCGGGTTAACACGGGGTGTTACACCTTACACTTGTCCCTGTACAGGTGCAGCGATAATATTTCCCCAAATCAGTTTAGATTAGCTTCCGCAATAGTTATAAGATCTTAATAAATAATTAAATGTGATTATTTTTGAAAATTTCTCTATTATAAGAAAATTTTATTGTTGTTAAAATTGCTAGAAATTAGGGGGTGTTACACTTGGCTAGAGGTGCCGTAGTGGATATGAGTATTTTGGATGATTCGTCATCACTGTGTAGAGACAGGATCTGCGTGCAGCACTAGGCTGCCATTATTTTGGAGGAATTGTATTAATTGTTTATGTCGTGTTTTATTCATTTTAGGATCATGATGTCTGATCTATTACAAGTATACGACTTGTATATGTTTTCGGTTTTGATGCATGTACATTTGTGCATTCAAGCATGTTATATAATGATGTAGTATTCAGATATGTGCATGTGCTGAGATATGTATGCTGTTAGACAAAGTGACTCGGAGCCAATTATGCATGCGCCCATGGATGGATATTAGGTCCGTTGTTGGACCATATATGATTATATGATATGTTTGAGATTATATGTTTATCAAGTATGGATTATGAGAGTGGGATTTAATCCCCATTTATTTGGTTTTCAGCCGTTACGCTGTCCGATTTTTTACTCTGTTTGGATTGACATTTTTGTCATATTGAGATGGTCAAGGGCCATCATATATGGTCATGGATAAAAGATTCTTTGGGATGAAGTTGACAAGGAGACAGAACAGTGGCTCAATACTTCATTGAATTGAATATTCTTTGGGATGAAGTTGACAACCTGATCCCTCTCCCAAGATGCACATGTCAGGTACAATGTTCCTGTGGTGGTTATAATAGCATGCGTAAAATCAAAGATAGAGATAGTCATTAGATTCCTTAAGGGACTAAATGATCAGTATGAACATATCAGCTCCCAAATCATGCTCATTGATCCCCCTCCTATTGTTAACAAAGCTTTTTCCATGATTATACAACAAGAAAGAACGTTGAGTGGTACAGTCCACAATGTTGTAGCAGATACATCTCGTGCTTTCACCTATGCTTCTGCATCCAAGAATGTTGCAAACATGGGAAGAGGAAAAGCTATTCTTAACAAAAGAAATAATAATGGCAGAGGAAAAGGACGCTATTGCACTCATTGCAAAATGACAAATCACACCATTGAAAGTTGCTACTTCAAACATGGCTTTCCTCTTGGTTACAAGTCAAAAAGGAGTTCAAACCTTGCTGTCACACCAGATAACAACAATCAAATGGAGAATAGTACACCCTTTACTGCTGAACAACACCAACAACTGCTAAAATTGTTGAGTTCTAGTACAGAGACAATTCATCATTCGGCCAATTTGGTACAAGCTTCTGCCATGACTACAGAGACACTAAACTCAGCAGGTAAACAATTTCATGACTGGATTTTGGATACAGGTGCCACAGACCACATATGCTTCAAACAATCCAGCTTTTCATCTTTGCACGAAATACCTCCTATATCCATTAGCTTACCAAATGGTCATCAAATTACAGCTAAGTTCAGTGGAGTTATTGATATAACCGATAAGCTTATTTTAATAGATGTCTTATATGTGCCTGATTTCAAGGTTAATCTGATTTCTGTCCCAAAACTCCTCAAAACCCCACTCTATTTCCTTACTTTTTCTAACACAAATTGTGTTATTGTACATAAATATACTAAGGAAATGATTGGTTCAGCTGAACTCAGAAGAGGTCTCTATGTGCTAATTGTAACAACCCATTGTTCACCGGTGTTGTTATCATTAATTATGATATTAAGCGCAAATACAATCACAGCAGTTCATTTATAAAATATGGGTAAACTTTTTCCTTTTTAACATTGTTTACACCATTAAAATAACTGTGACCATAACCCAACACTTTATGCGGAATAATTAATACCAAAGCCTAATACCATACACCTTTTTGTCTAAAGGTTGCTAAGTGGTTCCCATAAACCAACAAAGCTAAAACTCGTTCTATCCATTTTTAACACTAAATGTCTTAACCATTTTATTTACTCCAACAACTTTAAACCTATCAAATTCTTCTCATTTCTTTTTATGTTATAGATTTCTTCGTTAGCTACGCGTGGGTTCAAACCGCGCACAATTTGGAGTATCGTAGCCCAAGATATGACATTTCAGAAAATGGGTGTTGAAACAACAGGACCCCCGCGCTGACAGCGCCATTCCCGCGCCCACAGCGTCAGCAGACAGTGGCAACAGCGCCCACAGCGTCAGATTGGCGCCCACAGCGTCAAATACATGGGCTGAGTACCCCAAAACAGGTAATCTGACCTACCTATGGTGTTCTGCCCATAACTTGAGTTATACAACTCCGATTTTACACAATCTTGGTCTCATTGGAAAGCTAAGAGAAAGATCTCTAACTTCCAAGAAGGCCAAGGGGTCCAATTCTGTAACACCCACTCTTGTATGCTTCCAAGAGGGTTGTTTGCTAAGTTGTATTAGAGTCGCATCGGTATAAAAAAAACTTTATCGAATCACATTTAAAATTTGACACTTTAAAACGTTCAGATTTGGCTCTCATATAAATAACTTAAGAAAAATGAAATCGCTTATCAAACATAGAAAATTTCAAGGATAAAACCATTTGCTGAGTTTTCTATACTTTTCAGAAAACCTTGCTGCCTTATAAAATCTGTATAAAATCGGATTCTGCAGCGTAAAAAAATGTTCAAAGCTTCTGAAAAACTAGACATCCGGGGCATCGCGTACATATAAATTATACGCGATTCGGAGGTGTATAGCCCCACGGAACCGAACACGCAAGATACTTGCGAATTCTGTCAATTTTCTGGAAAACCTGCTGTCTTGCGAAAATCATTAAAATTCATACAGATATCGATTGAACATAAAACCTGCATCATCTGAAAGTACATTCCTGGGGATTCGCGTGCATATAAATTATGCCTCATTTGAAGGTCCATAGCCCCGGAACGACCACATTTTAGACACTCAAAAAAATCAGTTTTCCCATTTTCACAGCCCTCAATTGGCAGCTCAAATTTGAGTTTTCACCAAGACATTTCAGAATTCTCCAAATTACTAAAGGAACATCAAAGATTAAAATCCAACAAGAAATCAAATCCATAATTTAATACAGTCATCCAAATAACTCAGAATCATTAAGATTCAACCAACAACACAATACAACAATAAGCATGGCTAAAGTCTTTCAAACCAAGTCTTCATATGCTCTTCCGCCCTCCTGCCATTTTATCAAAACAACAGCCCCAAAGGGGTGAGAAAAATATCCCAGTAAAGTGATGACAAAACCACAATGCAAAAGCATTTGCTAGATACATAATCATAAACATAAACAAGCTAAAGTATATGTATACATATGCTGCCAAGAAGCTAATCAAGATGCGTATATAACGCCAAGAGTACGTAATTCGCATCGTCATGCGCGTACTAACCAAGACAGTGGAAGGGCCTCCCTTAATGGCTCCTTGGAGGGTTCCAACTGTATCCTAAGCGGACTGAAGCCAAGTGCCCCAAGACCCTGGTACCGAAGGGATGCCTACATGATGCATGCTCAAACGTATGCCTAGTTTTCGAAAATAATTTTTATTGCAACATGGGATTTATGCATGAATGTTATGTCTTGTGTCACATACAGCATACAAGATAAAAATTCATGAATGCACATGTATGTCTAGGTAATATTCAAGATTTAGCATATAATAACTCAAGGCTGCAGCATATATAAAATCAAGATACTCAAGATTCCAAAACAAGCAGATTTCATTACACATGATACCAAGGTATGGAGCTACGGTCAAACCTCGTGCTCCCACTAGCAATCAAGAAGGTAATGTCACCACACTTACCTCAAATGTCACACGGATTTTACCGGGGCAGCAGCGGATTTCCAAGGTTTCAAGAGTCTTAAGTACCTAATATACAAGTACCACAAATCAAAAATACATCACAACCAATTCCTAAGACTACCAACAAGTTTTCCAAGCCTAAAAACTCTATTACCCCAATCGGCCATCCTAGTTCTCTCCCCAACATATCAAGACACCCAAAATACTCTTAACCATGTTAAACAGCGACATTAAACCAGCCCAAACAGAATCGGTTCTTAGCACATACAAGGATTCTCATTTTGCAATTTCTTCCTTTCTACACAAGGTGCGCAAAAAGGCCTACTTTCAAGCTGTCTAAATAAATTAAATGGAACAAAAACACACCTAGGCTGAAACAAAAAAATTTTAAGTACAAAAGGCTTAAGACATAAGTTTGGATTAATTTAACAAGACAAGGGTGTGGGGAGGACAGCCTAAAAACATGCAGAATTCAATTCAGGACAGGGCTAGACTCGGATTCAATTTTACAAATACAGATTCGGTTTTTCATCAAGACAAATCATAAGAAAATTATCCCAAAACCCAAACTACATCCTAAGGGCGCTACTAAGGAAGTCTCAACATACAGCCTTCTAAAATTCAATTCTGGACAATTTATGAAACATTAATACAGCCCCATCTAATTTTATTAAAAGAACATTCAAGGGTCAATTTCTTTATATGATCAATCTAAGATCTAAGGATAGAAACAGGCATAATAGAACACATACAAAAGCTAAAAAAAATAATACTTCCTAAGCATGCTTCTAGGTTCAACAGAAGGGAAAAAGAAGAGGGATTTTGTGCCTACCTCTTGGCCACACACAAAGGAACCGAACAGAACCAAGGAGAAGCAACACAGCTCTTCAACTAAGGGGGTGCGCACAAGAGGGAAGGAACACAGTGCTGCAGTACATATCTCCAAGGATGCAGCTTCGGCTGGGTCAAGGAAAGGAGATGGAGGTTGAAGTTAATGGTAGTTCTTCCACGGTTTGATGTGAGGGAGGAGGTCAGAATCTGATTTAGGATTTTTATCTCCCTCTTCTAGGAGGTCCAACACATTCGGCTATGGAAAGAAATGGGGAGAAGGATTAATTTTTCCAGCTTGGCCTCTCTACCATGCGCATAAAATAAGGCAGAATGGAGAATTGGTTTACCTTGCATAACCCTTCTCTCTTAGGCATCCAAGATGAAGCAATTGGTGGCAGAAAATTCTGCCCAAAGGAGTGACATGCAGGCTGACTTCAGATCCCTAATTGGATGCATGCCCTAAAGCTGCAGAGGTTGAAGATAAAGCTGCACAGGTAGGAGGTTGCAGGAAGCAACCAGCTCCCTTTCTCCACTCTCTATGCGCATGGGATATAGGACAGAGGGACAGATCTGACTCTCTTTGGTAAGAGCAGCCAGGAGCAGCTTTTAGGGGAGTTCAAGGCGCACACACAAAAAGGGGGATTAAGGTTTGCTTAGGTTGAAGGGTGACTCAAAGGGTGGCTGACTAGGAAGACCTTTAGTGAGGAATTAGGGCAACATTAGGTTAAGTTAGAAATGGGTTGGGCTGATCCATGAATATTAACCCAAAGGCCCAAGGTTTCGGCCCACACCACCTAAAGCCCATAAAAACACTAACCCAAATGCTAAGCCCAAACTCTACATCTCTAAGGTATATTATGACTAGCCCAAAACAAATTCTCACCTAATATTTTAATTAATAATTTCCTAACACAATATAATTCATACAAATACTATGCAACTAAAGGTCAAAGCAAGCAATGCACATACTCAAATTCAACATAAGGACTACAAGCCTCATAGCAATATATTTTATTCCTACAAACGCGGGATGTTACAAATTCCATCATATGGGGTAAGAAAACTGGGCAGTACCCTGTTGTATTTGTAACATTTTCCGAAAATTCGCCAGAGTTCCCTTTGTTTTTACATAGATCCCCAATTTGCTAAGGCAACCTAAACACATATAGGGATATAAAATCACATGGGTGGCACACACAAGGACCAACAATGCCTTGGGGCACTTATAACCCATCACAGTCCATTTACAGGTATAATATTCATTATGTTTCAATCACAAAGGTTCCATTACATGCTTTTGTTAACTAGCATAATAATCCATTCATAATTTAGGCTTAGAGCCCCTTTACATTACATTTACATGCTTCCAATACATCATAGGTGGCTATGGACAGATCCCATGCTCACACATAATATACATATACATCAAGTATAGTTATACATTTACAAATGCATGGCATTTTCAACATGCACAAGTTCATGGCCTCAATTCAAAACGTAAAACCTATGCTAAATGTTTCCAACTGAATCCTCTAACATGCGATACCTTCCATATGCATCTCATGCTCCACTCCTCCAGGCTCAACCTAACCTGAAATGATGTCCCCAAACGCGGGGTGAGATATACAAATATATCCCAGTAAACCAAGGGTACTAGAGGATCACTCCATCCCATGGCTCACTCAATGTGCAACATATAACAAAGTATGAAATGCATGGCATACAATATCACAACAACTGGGCACAAATCCAGGAACATCCACATCAGGATTATGTTTAAGGACCCCATCGTATAACTCCCGGAATCTTCCTGGTGCCTCTCCCATGGTTGAGACGACCCCGTAGGAAAACCCAACTGGAATTCCTCATGAGCCCTATCCAGCAGAAGTCCCCCGTTTGGATCATCCTGGTAACGCTCACAGAGTCAGTCCCACGGCAAAACCCGACTGGAATCCCCAGCGAAATTATCCAGCGGAACTCCAAACCAACACACATCTACTGGCCAGAGATCAAACAATTTACACACAACTTGCTCCAAGCATGTCACACAATCAAGCAATAATGCATGAACATACATATTCATACAATGTGCAACAACACAAATTCCAACCTCAACCTTCCACTAGGCGTGGTGGAGCACACAAAGGACTAAACCCGAGTTCTAAAGGTTTACCTCAACTCCGAGCCAATGCTCCATACGTAAGCTCCAAGCTTAATCCGCTTCCATAGCGTCCGTGAGAGGCAACCTATATGATCAACAACATGATCATCACTCAATTTCCATGCCAACCATTCATTTACACAATTCATCATCAATTTGATTCACTTAGGCCCAATGGCACACAACCAATAATTTATCCATTTCAATTACATTACCCCCACTACTCAGCAATTCATAGACATTCACCTACACTTCAATTTTACATCATCAACCAACCACTATCTCAATAGGTCGAATTACTCATGCCCATCAATCTAGGGGTATTCAATCCAATTCAACACTCATACTCATCATATAATCATATTACAGCATCATACAATTACTTATCAATCCATTTCTTACACAATTCAATTTTCACAAATCTTAAGCATCATTCAAAAATAGTAAGTTATGAGCATTTTTCACCAATAAATTCTATTGCATTTCTAGCTCAAATACATCATTCTAAGACATAATCATCTAATGCACATTTTCCATTTGAGCTCTCTAACTACACAAATCATCCAACACAACTTCAACACAAAACCCATTTTATGATTTTCACAAAAACTCCATGAAACTAGGAATACTTACAACCAATAGCTTCCTAAGGCTCCAATGGTTGAAGATCAAGTGTCCATCCAAGCCAAAGCACCACCAATGGCCCCAAAAACTCCACAATTTCGCCCAATGAGGTGGAAAAATGATCTCATCATACACTCACTTTCATGACTCTCTCAAAAAGGGTAATATACTCACAACCTCACTACAAACAACTTTGGTGTTTGAACTTTATTGATTTGGTGGCTAGATTGTGTGGAAAAGGGAAAGAAAATTTCTTGCCCTATGCTTCCATGGAGGTGTGCGCATGAAGGAGGAAGAAGAAGAAAAGAAAGAAAAGAGGGAGAGAGAGGACCGCGTGGGGGAAAGGAAAAAGGGAGAAAAACTTAAGTGATTTGGTGGGAGTGGGTCCCACACGCAATTTAACTTTAATCCCTCACCTAATTCCAATCACAATTTCACAATCTACATATTTTTTCTGGTTCATGACATATTTTTATTTCCTCAAAATACTCATAAAAATTTCACTCCTATCGGTATAATTATACCGCAGTATTTTTACACTGGAAAAATCATTATTCATTAAAATTTTCACAACTTGCCTATTCACTCAATTTTTCTTCCTGAATCCATTTCCGGCATTATTTTTACCATTTGAGATCTCCAACTCCATTTTTCATGCCTCGGTTTACGTTTCTGGCAAATTACCATTTTACCCTTGGTAAACACTTTGACCTCAATTTCAGGATTTTCACTAATCATTCTCTTTTAACCCACATTATATCATATAAATTCATATTCAAATTTACGAGTTGTTATACTCACCCACCTTTTTGGAATTTTATCCGCAAAATTAACTATACACATATGTTAACTCAGGATACAACCATAGAATCTCAGTCTCCCGTCCCCAAGTAGCTTCATCAGGTGTGCGGGTTTCTCACTGAATGTTTACATTACAATTCTTTGGCTTTTCAGCCTCTTTTCACAATGGCCCAGCATTTCAAAGGCCCAATGGGAGACATCAAGTCCTCCCCAATTTCAATATCATCCGGTGCCACCACATGTGAACAGCCAGAGCGCGCATCGCAGTTGCGCACTTTCTCTGCTTTACCAAGCCAATTTCTTTTCACAAGTCAGGCTACGTAGCATATATAGCCCATAATTTCTCTTGGAGGGTTTGCCTATCTAGTTAACGTGTCAGTAACTATACCCATATGGTCATATCGCGTTCCGTTCAATCTGTGCCACACAGGAAACTATCACTTTCTGATGCATTATAGTAACAATTATCCTTATCTGAGTTTTATTCTGTTAAACAATCAATTTTTCTACATCTTTTATTGCACATTAAACACCGTTATGGCATTTCAACAGCCCCTCAGTGCAATTCATCGAGTCTATCATCCCGTTCACACTCATTGCAATTTCCTCTTCTGAGGGAATAATCCCCGCTTATGGCATTTAGCCACAAGTTGTATATACACATACTTTTCTTTTGTTCTTAACCTTCCACGTGAAATTCCACTTCTGCACTTATCTTGAAAACAAGCACCATCTCTGTGCTCAACTGTCGAATTTAACCTTACAGGTTCACCAACTTTCACCAAAACACAAGGCGAATCACTTTCTCAAGACATTTAACTGGTACCCAATGGACCACGCATTACAATTTATACATTACATCGGCCATTTCAAAGCCTTCAACCACGAATTCACTCATGAATTTCCACATACTAGATCATACTTACAATTTCGACCAATCATCTCAAAACTTGACACATAGTTCATCATTGATTTCTCACATTAGAGGCAACGTGCCTAAGATTTCCACTAACAATTTTCTTTAATTACCGTTCCATACTCATGTTATCAATTCCACATGTGTTTCATTCTATACACCTCACCTTCATCATCATTTCATTCAACCAGTACGTATCATTCTAGGGTACCATATCATACCTCACTCATACCTGTCCCATCATATAGGGATTTTCAAAGCCTATTTATCATGCAATATTGAACTAATTCCATCACTATCATTACATTCATAATTCAATTTTGGCTGGTATACAAGTCTCTCGGACTATTCAATGCACCACAAGCACACACAATCATATATTATGTTACCTAGTCAAGAACAAAATCATCATTGTGCATTTTCAACACATCTCTCACTATAAATTGCATATATACTACTCCATCAGTAACTCTACCACCAGGGCAGAGATATCAACCTTTTATTTCACCAAATACCATTCTATTTTCCATCTAGTATCACGCCTTCTTACTCGACTCCATCATAATTAATACTTTATGAAAGGCCATTGGCCACCGTCTTAGCTTAACATCTCTTCATCACAAGCCTTCTCAGAAGACCTTAACTCAATCCATCGGTGCTAATCAATTTTCCATTCCCTTCACATAGGGTGAAACTCCCACGATTCACTTCACAATTTTCATAAGACCAAATTCATACCACCACACTTGGTGTACGCACATACACATCTCCGAGTGCTTAAAATCATAACTCAAATATCATCTCATGGCACCTCACATATTGCATCCTATTTGACATATTACTGTTCACTTAAAGTTATCCAAAATTCACCTCTTGCGTTCCTCACAAGATACAATCCTCCAATGCAATGGGCAAAAACATCCTTAGGTTTAACCCCTCGAGCTCTTGCTGTCCTAAGGGCCCCAGGTGCAATGACCCACCAATCAGAGAATTTGTCCTTATAATTCACGCAAGAAGATATAATATGCCCTCGGCTGTACTAACAGTCCCACTAACATGAGGTACTACCTCACATCACATTACTTATACAAGATAATAATAATCTCCGGGAACATAAACCATACGGAGATAGCCATACACTCCGGGCATATAAGCCACACAGAGATAAACACATTCACATCACATCCGTATATAACGGCAAAAGAGTTTTATATAGATACATAATGGTATACTAGTTATATCTTACTTATGAACCAACCACTATGACCTCCTAGATATGGTTCTTTCCTCAACAGTCTACTCATTTAACTTGACTAGTCATTAGTCCTAATCCATAACATAATCATCCTCACATGATTCCAACATCGTTAGATTTTTCAGTAGCATAAAGTGACGTTAAAGACTCTAATTCCGCTTAGCAAACGACTCTCTTGGATGCATACAAGGGAGGGCTCATAGCACCATCGTGCGAGCCATACACAGTGGATATCCCATAATCGGCACCCTCATAGGTGCATTCCAACTGTGGCCTATGCAGACTGATGCCAAGTGTCCCATGCCCTGGTACCGGAGGGATGCCTATATGATGCGTGCTCAAACACATGGTCCTGTACATAACTATTCTAATTTGCAAGGCTATATGAATTTTGGTACATGCATGCCATGCTATGCTTTCACACACAAAGCGGAAAAATAGATGCGGTATGATGAAAAATGCATGCTTATATCATATTTTTCATATACGTTATGCTGCCACATAACAACTTTACCTCAATCATATTGCCATCAAGGCATTTTCTTGGCAGAATACTTTCATCATAAGGAACATAATTTTACGGAGTATGGAGCATCATGTCACAACTTCAACGCTAGTAAATAGTCACATTAGGTAATATCGCCTAACACTTACCTTGTGTGCCTTAAATAATTACCAAACAGTAGCAAAATATGCTACATTTCTCACTCTTTATGCGCACCTAAATCAAGTGCAATAAATCAGAATTATGTACCACAACATTCATATCTAAACATAGGTCTTTAAATCCCTTTTTCTATTAAATTCTCATTCTGCCTACAAGGTTATTAGTCTTCCCGACGTTTAACAGTGAGCAAAATACAGCAGCATTTTCCTCATTAAAATAGTGAGCAGAAAATCATTTTACAGCAACATTTTACAGCAAAACAATGAGCAGAAAATAACAACATTTTTCAGCAAAACAGTGAGCAGAAAATAACAACGTTTTTCTTAAACAGTGAGCAGAAAACAATGACGTTTCTCTTAGAACAGTGAGCAGAAAATAGTGACGTTTTGCTTAAAACAGTGAGCATAAAATAGTGACATTTTTCAGCAGAAAATAGTAACGTTTATTTAAACAGAAACAACAACGTTTTACAGCAGCAACAATAACATTTTTCAGCAGAAACAGTAACGTTTATTTTAACAGAAACAACAACGTTTTACAGCAGCAACAGTAACATTTTTCAGCAGGGGACAATGACATTTTTCTAGCAGAAATAGTAGCATTTTTTTAACAGAAACAACAACGTTTTACAGCAGCAGTGAATCATCATACAACAGCCTAATTATATGTGGAAAACTACATTAAAAATAGGACTTAGCTTACATTAAAACTTACCAAATCAAAATTTATATTATCAAAATAAACATATCAAGGAGACTTTATTCCACAACCTTACTACTTCATACAAAGTGTGCTACAAGGGCCTAAGCATGCTATTTATAAAATAATGTTTCATACAATGTTAAAGGCATACGATTTATCATTCAATAGCCCCACAATTATATCTTTATTATGCTCTTCCTAAGTTCTAAAACATGACAAGGCAGAATCATAAGGAGAGCTCACAAGTCAAATTAAAGGCCAACTCTAAACATTTCCACGGTTAAACAAAGGAAGGAAGAAGGTTTCAAAATCTATGCTTACCTCTTGTAGTACACACTAGTTGATCAAGGAGCACACTTCACTTTCTAAGCTCCACTAAACAACAAGTTCAACCCTCCTAGTGATGACTTATGTGCACAAATGGGGTGGAAGAACAACTTGGGCAGAACCTACATGCAAGATGATGTCTCCATCAAACAATCAAGGTAGCAGAAGACAATGAAGAAAGAAGGTATACTATACCCTTGATGGAAGCTCGGCTGGATAGTGAGGAAAAATGAGAGGAATGCTTGCACTACACTTGATGCCTAAGGTCACGGTTGCAGCAAGGAAAAGGAGGGAATGGTGTGCAATATTTCTGAATGTTTACTCCCTACACACTCACGGTTCTCAAGTGGAGGAGGAAGGTATAAGGTGCAGTTTTTGTTTCTGTTTTAAGGAGCCTAAACTTCAGCCTAACTTCAATGCATAGGGAGGAAAAGAGTGAGGGGTTTGTGGCTGATTTAAAGCCATTCAACTAGGGCAGAAACTTGGCTAAGTCCTCACACTTGGAGCGCATAAGTGAGGGTCAAAATGGTGCAGAATTTTCTGCCCATACAAAGAACATGCAAACTGCCTACAAGGTCCACATTGGCTGCATGTCTTACAAGGTTTGGAAGGTGCAACAAGCAATTAGCTTGCCTCCTCACATTGCTATACATATGGAACAAGGAAAAGCAAGAGGTAAGGCTGACTAAAATGATTAGAATGCAGTCCAAGTGCAGAGTTTTAGGGGGCCATGTGCGCACAATAGAGGGAAGACAAGATAAGCCATGCCATGTGGAGGTTACTAACCAATAAGGGGCTGACTTGTGGACTCACTTAAGATTAGGTTAGGGTAAGTTACTAATGGGTTTGGGCTGATTCAAGAGTGCTACATAAGGCCTTAAAGCTGCAGCCCAACAAACATATGGAATTAAAATATGTACAAGCCCATAAGTGATATTAACTTGGGTACTAGCCCAAAAACTATAAGTCCTCAAGTCCTTTAAATATTTTAATTCTTTTTATATGTTACGACAAAATTATTCCTACATCTTTTAACTACATGCCTGAAATAATTTCTCACCTATCATTATAATTCTAATAATTTTCCTAACTCAATATTAATTCTACACTAGTAACCATACAATTCGAATTCCAATCAATAATTACATGAAACTCTAATTTTCACACATGCATTCTTATGCCTTATAGTATTTTATGTATTTTCCTAAATTTTTATGTGGGATGTTACACTCACCCCACCAAAAAGGAATTTTGTCCGCAAAATAGACTTACTTAAGAGCTAAACAGTTCTGGATAGCGATTCTGAATGTCGTCCTCGCGCTCCCAAGTGGCTTCAGCTGCCGATTTGTTGTTCCACAACACTTTCACCAAAGGGATTTCTTTGGAACGAAGTCGTTTAACAGATCTTTCAAGGATCTGGAACGGTTGAACTTGATATGTCAGATTTTCCCTTAATTCCACTTCTTCAGGATGTAACACGTGAGATGGATCAGAGAGATATCTCCTCAGCTGCGACACATGAAATACATTATGAATCCCTGACATCTTAGGTGGTAATGCCAACCGGTATGCTGACTCTCCAATCCGGTCCAAAATAAGGTATGGTCTTAAGTACCGCAGACTTAATTTCTTTACTCCCATTCTCCTGCCGAGTCCCGAGGTAGTTGTGATTCTCAAAAATACATGGTCTCCTACTTCGTAAGATAAGGGCTTCTGACGTTTTTCGTAATACCTTTTCTGTCTGGTCTGAGCCCGCTGCATATTTTCTCTAATCTTCTTTACCTGTTCAGATGTTTCTTGAATTAGATCAGGTCCTAAAATACTCCGTTCACCCACTTCAGACCAACACAAAGGGGATCTACATTTTCTCCCATACAAAGCTTCATACGGTGCCATTTGGATACTGGAATGGTAACTGTTGTTGTAAGCAAATTCAATCAAAGGAAGATAATTGTCCCAACTGCCTCCTAACTCCAAAACACATGCTCGCAACATGTCCTCTAAAGCTTGAATAGTGCGTTCTGTCTGTCCATCGGTTTGCGGGTGGTAAGCAGTACTCAACCTCAAGTGGGTCCCTAAAGCTCGCAGAAAAGACTCCCAGAACTTAGAGGTAAACTTGGGATCACGATCACTGACAATATTGGTAGGGACTCCATGTAACTTCACAATCTCCCGAAGATAAATTCTGGCAAGCCTCTCTGTATTATACGTGGTTCGAACACACAAGAAATGAGCTGACTTCGTCAATCGATCAACAATAACCCAAATAGCATCATGTCCTTCTCGCGTCCGAGGAAGTCCAACTACAAAATCCATTGCAATACTATCCCACTTCCACTCGGGAATCTCCAAAGGTTGAAGAAGTCCTGAAGGTTTCTGATGCTCGTACTTCACCTTCTGACAAATTAGACATCGAGATACATACTCGGCAATATCATGCTTCATTCTCGGCCACCAAAACGAAGTCTTCAAATCATGGTACATTTTCGTTGATCCAGGGTGAACGGCATAATTACCCTTATGAGCCTCCTGTAATACTTCTTGCTTCAATTCTTCATTCGGCACAACTAACCGACCTTGGAATCTCAATATATCATTCTCATCCCATACTACATCTTGGATGCCCACCAAATTATTGACTAGCTCCTCATCTCTTCGAGCCTCCTTAATTCTACTTAGTAACTCATTCTCTATTTTTATACTTCCCAATCTTATGCTACGTCTTCTTTTGACTATAGACAAATTCAAATCTCGAAAGGCCTCAAATAATTTCAGTTCTTCCATCATCAGAGTTGCAATGTGCAGAGTCTTCTGACTCAAGGCGTCAGCTACCACATTTACCTTGCCTGGGTGGTATTTAAGTTCAAACTCATAATCTGTCAGATATTCCATCCACCGTCGTTGCCTCATATTCAATTCCTTCTGGTCGAACAAGTACTTCAGACTCTTGTAATCGCTGAACACATCAAACTGCGAACCATACAAGTAGTGTCTCCAAATTTTAAGTGCGAACACAATAGCTGCTAACTCAAAATCATGCATAGGATAATTTTCTTCATGAGACTTTAATTGTCGAGAAGCATAAGCTACCGCCATACGATCCTGCATCAAAATGCATCCAAGTCCTTTCAACGACACATCACAGTATACTTCAAACTTTCTAGTAGGATCCGGAATAGTAAGTACCGGAGCACTCGTCAACCTACTATTCAATTCCATGAAACATTCTTCACAAGCATTAGTCCACTCAAAAGGCTTATCCTTCCGAGTGAGACGGGTAAGAGGTTGTACTAACTAAGAGAAATTCTGAATAAACCTTCGATAATAGCCAGCAAGACCTAAGAAACTCCGTACTTCAGTGACGGTCTTGGGTCGTTCCCAATTCATGACAGCTTCAACCTTGCTGGGATCCACAGCATTACCTTTTGTTGAAATTATATGGCCCAGAAACTGGACTTCTTTAAGCCAAAACTCATATTTTGACCACTTTGCGTACAACTGCTTCTCCTTCAAGATTTGCAAAACAATCCTCAAATGTTCCGCGTGCAGTTCTTCATTGGCAGAGTAAATCAGGATGTCATCGATAAACACTAACAAACTGATCAAGAAATGGGCTGAAGATACGGTTCATGTAATCCATGAATACCGCCGGAGCATTCATGAGTCCGGACGGAATCACCTGATATTCGTAGTGCCCATAACGAGTTCTAAAAGCTGTTTTCGGAATATCCTTCGGTTTGACCCGAATTTGATGGTATCCCGATCGTAAATCTATTTTGGAAAAGACTCTGGCTCCTCTCAGCTGGTCCATCAAATCATCGATCTTTGGTAACAGATACTTATTCTTCACTGTAACTTTGTTCAGTTGACGATAATCCACACACAGACGTATACTACCATCCTTCTTCTTAATCAAAGTGGCTGGAGCACCCCATGGAGAGGTACTAGGTCTGATGAATTCCTTTGCCAACAGTTCTTCTACCTGCTTTTTCAATTCTCGAAGTTCCAAAGGTGCCATACGATACGGAGCAATGGGAATTGGTTCAACTCCGGGAACAAGTTCAATGGAAAATTCTATTTCCCTATAAGGAGGAAATCGAGGTATTTCATCAGGGAATACCTCCTCGAATTCACTAACTACAGGTACATTTTGAATTTGATTGTCAACCAAAGTCTCAGTCTCAATTAATAATAGATACCCTGCTTCTCCCCTGAGGAGCTCTTTTCTAACTTGTAATAAAGAAATATGAGAAAAGGGTTGAAAATTACCATCTTTCGCAGGAACAATGACTTTCCCTGCTCGACAGTACAACGTTATCCCGTTTTCCGTCAACCGGTCCATACCGATAATCACATCAAAATTGAATATCGGTAGGACCACCAAGTTTACTGTATAAGTGTTCCCTTCAAACTGCAAAATAACACCTCTGCAGATTTCTGAGGCTGTGCATGATCCTCCAGTAGGGGTACTGATGTGCAACTCATAAGGTAACGGGGTTGAGGTGATGCCTAATCTCATAGCAATGTGCTTTTCCATAAAAGAGCCAGATGCTCTAGAATCAAAAATAACAGAAATTGGGTGACCATTTAAATTGACATTACCTTTGATCAGGTTGGGGTATTTCTGAGCTTCATTCGCATCCAATGTGAACACCCGTGCTTGCGTAGACGACTGATTAGCGTTCTGAGGGCATTCATAAGCAAAATGTCCTGGCTGGCCACACCTGAAACATGTATTGGTTCCCCGTCGACAGACTCTAGCGTGGTTCTTACCACAAGTAACACAAGCATTTGCACCCTGACGTCCAGATGATGATTGACCAGGAGCATTGTTTCTCTTAAAATTTCCAGCTCGTGCCTACAACTGCGGACCCTTGCCTCGACCCATTCCTGTGGCCTTTCTGAAAAACTAGCCCGCTTTGTTTCCTCCCTGGAATTATTTTGGTTGCTTATTCAGATTCTTAGCCTCATTGATGATTCCTTCTGCCTGGCGACTCTGATTGATTAGCTCTGGAAGTGTACGGTTTGCAGTCGTCAATATGAGCTTATGAATCTTAGGATGTAATCCGCTTTCGAATTTCTCAACCTGCCATTCCTCGTCATAAATATTCCGGTCAAAGTTGGCATATTCCATCAGTTGCCCAAATTTTGCAATATACTCATTGACCGTCATGTTGTCCTGCCTGAGTGACAGCAGCTCAGTGTGCTTCATTCTTCTCATATCTTTCAGAAAATATTTGTCTAGAAAAACTCTTTTGAACATGGCCCACGTCAGTTCAACATCCTGAGCTATCAGCAGAGCCCTCACACCGGTCCACCAGGTTAGAGCTTCTCCCATCAGCTGGTATGATGCATAATCGATCTTCTGGGCCTCCGAGCATGCCATACGTTCGAATATGTGCTCGATCATCTGCAGCCACCTTGCTGCAGCCTCAGGTTGTCTTCACCCTCAAAGGTAGGTGGTTGAAAGTTGCGGAAGTCTTTCAACCTCCCTCGAGCAATTTCTTCTTCATTGTCATGCGGTGGGGGTTGGTTCTGATTCTGTTGCCTATGCTCTCGCCATTCTTGGCTCATATTCTGCACAAATGTTGCTAGTCCCCCAATGGTAGTGATAAGGTCCTCTTCCGCATTGCTAGGCCTTCCCCGAGCAGAACCGCGATCACTTGCCATGATTATGCACTCACAATATCATGAAATGAGGTGATCAGGCTCACTGCAAGTTATTTATGATGACAGTCCCAAGTAGGTACTCGAGTTCAATTCGGGTAAGTTAACTATGCATCCGTGCCTTATCACTGAATAATCTTAACAATCTATCTACAACAGTTAATATATTTCACACAATTCAACATATTATCATACAGAAACTATCAAGCACTTAAATAGTTAATTGCACTTCATTACAAATAGCACGCAAATCAGCAAACAAGCACAATCAGTAATCAATTCAATCAATCAACAAACAAAACCATGGATCAAACTGCTCTGATACCACTTGTAACGCCCGGCCGCTTCAAGAATCAACGACTATCCCCACATACTAACACGAGACATTTTAGTGTGCTTTTTCCTCACTTCCACACTTCCTGGGAAAACTTCCCAGGAGGTCACCCATCCCAAAATTGCTCCATGTCAAGCACGCTTAACTGTGGAGTTCTTCCGTTCCGGGCTACCGAAAAGAAGATGCATCTTGTTAATATAGGTAGTACCAATTAATTCTTATAAGCTATTCCAAATTGTGTAGTCTCACATTTGTACAGTCTTTGAAATCCCTCTCTTTCGGGTGTCGATTCGATTCATCCATGCATGTAACCCCCACACTGGAAGCCTGTCATGAGCCGCTCCTTGTCCGTGCCTCTTTGCACCAGCGATCACCCCCTGCCCTCGTCAGTGCTCAGGATGTTACAGTTTGGGTCTTGAAGATCTTCGAGGATGATGATTAAAGTCATACTGGGGTTGTGTATTACTGTCTACTGTTGGGTTTTGTGATGCTAAATCAGTATCTGATGTATGTATGGGTGATTGATTGAGGTTTGGTGTGGTGTCTTGCATTGGTTCATTTGTGGAAATCTGAGTTGGGTTTGATGTTTGGCTCTGTTTTGGTGGATCATGGTAGTAATCAACATCAATTAGATCAGGTGATGGATAGGGTCTAACAGTACTGTTGTATGGTGATGAAGTATGAAGAAGAAGGAAGCGGTGTTCAAGTTATTTCACATGTCTAGAGACAAAAATAGAACATGCAATAAGATCATACATCATGTATCCTTTCATTCCAGGTTTAAAACCAATAAATATACATTTTTGTGCCTTTTTTGAAAATTCCGATCTGTGAGACACAAGTGTAGAAGCATAGGAAAGGCATCCAAACACTCTTAAATCATGTAAATCAGGTGCTTTGCCAAAAAGTTTTTCAAATGGTGAGACATCTTTAAGTAATGGAGTGGGAATTTGATTGATTATGTGGACAAAATGAGATATAGCATAACACCATAATTTTGGATGAATGTTTTCTTGAAAAGCAAGAGTTATAGCTACTTTTAGAATGTGTTTATGTTTTCTCTCTACGATCCCATACTGTTGGGGTGTTTCCACACAAGATTTTTGATGAAGAATTCTCTTTTTATGGAAGAAGGAAGTCACGTTGAACTCAGGACCATTATCAGTCCTAAGGATTTTTAGGGAAACTTGAAATTGGTTTTCCTTATAAGAAATGAACCCTTATAAATGGTGAGCAGTTTCTGATTTACATTTCATGAGTATAACCCATGTATATCGTGTGAAATCATCAACAAGGGTAAGAAAATATTTATGACCATGTAAGGATTTTATGGCATATGGACCCCAAATGTCAGCATGTAATAACTGAAGAAATTTGGTAGATTTAGATGTGCTAATTGGAAAGGGCAATCTGTGTTCCTTAGAAAACTGACAGACATCACATGGAGCAACATGCTTATTTGGAATGAAACTATATTAACATGACAAAGTTTTTAAAACTGTATGAGATATGTGTCCAAGCCTATAGTGCCAAAGTACATCTTCAATATTCAAGGTGGTATCTGAATCAGAAAGATTACAATACAAAGAATTGCCATGATAAATGTGGGATTCTAAAGCAGGTTGTGTTGATGTGGTCTTCGAGATGATTAGAACATAGAGACCTCTTCTGAGTTCAGCAGAACCAATCATTTCCTTGGTATATTTCTGTACAATAAGACAATTTGTGTTAGAAAAAGTAAGGAAATAGGGTGAGGTTTTGAGGAGTTTTGGGACAGAAATCAGATTAACCTTGAAATCAGGCACATATAAGATATCTATTAAAATAAGCTTATCGGTTATATCAACTACTCCACTGAACTTAGCTGTAATTTGATGACCATTTGGTAAGCTAATGGATATAGGAGGTATTTCGTGCAAAGATGAAAAGCTGGATTGTTGGAAGCATATGTGGTCTGTGGCACCTGTATCCAAAATCCAGTCATGAAATTGTTTACTTGCTGAGTATGGTGTCTCTGCAGTCATGGCAGGAGCTTGTACCAAATTGGCCGAATGATGAATTGTCTTTGTACTAGAACTCAACAATTTTAGCAACTGTTGGTGTTGTTCAGCAGTAAAGGGTGTATTATTCTACATTTGAATGTTGTTATCTGGTGTGATAGCAAGGTTTGAACTCCTTTTTGACTTGTAACCAAGAGGAAAGCCATGTTTGAAGTAGCAACTTTCAATGGTGTGATTTGTCATTTTGCAATAAGTGCAATAGCATCCTTTTTCTCTGCCATTATTATTTCTTTTGTTAAGAATAGCTTTTCCTCTTCCCATGTTTGCAACATTCTTGGATGCAGAAGCATAGGTGAAAGCACGAGATGTATCTGCTACAACATTGTGGACAGTACCACTCAACTTTCTTTCTTGTTGTATAATCATGGAAAAAGCTTTGTTAACAATAGGAAGGGGATCAATGAGCATGATTTGGGAGCTGATATGTTCATACTGACCATTTAGTCCCTTAAGGAATCTAATGACTATCTCTATCTTTGATTTTACGCATGCTATTATAACCACCATAAGAACTTTGTACCTGACATGTGCATCTTAGGAGAGGGATCAGGTTGTCAACTTCATCCCAAAGAATCTTCAATTCAGTGAAGTATTGAACCACTGTTCTGTCTCCTTGTTCTAATTTGCAAATATCATCTTGCAAATCTGAGATGCGAAACACATCAGCCTGAGAAAAACGATCCTTGAGATCATTCCAAGCATTTTCAGCATAATCAATCCATAAAATCGATTGTGCAATAGAGTCATCAAGCAATCTCTGGATCCAGCCTAGAACAGTGTTATTGCACCTTTCCCAATCTGAGTAGTTTTCATCAGATCTTGAAAGAACCTTCATAGATCCATCTATAAAAAACAATTTATTCTTTGAACTGAAAGCCATTCTTATAGATCGTGACCAGGAGAGGTGATTTGAGCCATGCAATGGCGGTGAAACTAGTATAGTGGATTTTCATTAGGATTGAGATAGAGAGGATTTCATGGATTATTCATAAAATCAAAAGATTGGATCTGATCTTTCCTTGGATTATGTAACTGATTGAGTTTTTGTTTTGGATCTTGGTTTTCTGTTTGATTTGGATTCTCCATGGTGAAGTGCGGTGTATCCACGGAAAAACTTGAATAAGAAGTAGCTGAAGATGATGGATACCGGAGCTTGAAGCTCTGATACCATCTAAACAATGAGAAAGATGATGAAATAACATGCAACTATTGATTAACCATTATCAACAATTAACAATACAAAGAGTATTTATACACAAGTGGTTAACCGAATAACTAACTCAAACTAATATGTTTTTAATACAACTAATGACACGTCAGCTTTTCTATCTGATTACAACTTAATCAGAATTTAATTAATACATCAAAGTAATTGTCATAAGTTGAGTAATTATAACACCTCGTATAATTGAATATGAATTTATATGATATAATGTGGGTTAAAAGGGAAGGATTAGTGAAAATCCTGAAATTGAGGTCAAAATGTGTACCAAGGGCAAAATGGTAAATTGCCAAAAACATAAACCGAGGCATGAAAATTGGAGTTGGAGATCTCAAATGACAAAAATAATGCCGGATATGGATTCAGGACGAAAAATTGAGTGAATAGGCAAGTTTTGAAAATTTTGATGAATAATGATTTCCCCGGTGTAAAAATACTGCGGTATAATTGTACCAATAAGGGTGAAATTTTTATGAGTGTTTTGAGGAAATAAAAATATGTCATGAACCAAAAAAATATGTAAGTTATGAATTTGTGGTTGAAATGGATGATTGGATTAAAGTTAAATCGCGTGTGGGACCCGCTCCCACCAACCACTTAAATTTCCTTCTCCTTTTCCTTCTCCTTTTCCTTCTCCCTCACGCTCTCCCTTTTCTCTCTCTCTTTCTTCTTCTTTTTCCCTCCGTGAGCGCATGTCTCCATGGAAGCTTGCGCAAGAAATTTTCTTGCCCATTTTCCACACCTTTGAGCCGCCAAATCAATAAAGTTCCAACACCAAAGTTGTTTGTAGTGAGGTTGTGAGTATATTACCCTTCTTGAGAGAGTCATGAAAGTGAGTGTGGGATGAGATCATTTTTACACCCATTTGTGCGAAATTATGGAATTTTGGGGAGCATTGGAGATGCTTTGGCTTGGATGGACCCTTGATCTTCAACTATTGGAGCCTTAGGAAGCTATTGGTTGTAAGTTGTTGTCCAATTAGCAAGTGCACTAGTCATACAAGTAATAAAAATGATAAGTAAAGATCGTTCCCATGAGGAATTGTATCAAGCACTGATTATCCACTTGCTGTTGATTTTAGTCAACCAAAAAGATTTGATTTGCATGAGTTTCTTGTCATCAGAAATGTAATTGCATAAAATAAGATAAGTTTAAAAACACAAAGATATGAATATGATTTAAAACAGTAGTCAGATATCAATCTCCCTCAAGTATGAATTTATGAATGAATCAATTTCCATCATGACTTCTCCATCAAGTGATGTTAATCAACCTTTTACTTATCATCAAAATGTAATGTCTTACTATCTTGATGGGTACATTAATCAGAAACCCCAATGTCTTGGTGATTCCTTTCATAATACTTGCATTAATTACTAAGGTCTTAAGATTACATTAATATTATAGCATCAATGTCTTGACTACTATAATACTAATGATGAAGTTGTCAACTTTAAAACAATGCAAACATGTCAGTTCCACATCATTTCATAAACAAGAATGATTGATCAAGACAACTTCATACAAGTCACATAATAGGAAAACATAACTTCACATTAATTATTCATAAATACACACTTGAGTTCCATTGAATCAAACTACAAAGGACTCTACTCAGACATAATGAAAGTAAATACAAGAGAAGAAGAAAGGATAAATACAAGAGAAGAAGAAAGGACAAACTCCATTGTCATGGTATTGAATCTTCAATCTTCAATTGCAATGCTACACTACTCCTAAGAATTATTGTGTAAAAAGAAAGAATTCAGATCCTAAGATCTGATATATGAGAGGAGAGTAGACAATTGAGAGAGAGAAAAAACTATCTAGAATCTCTATTTTTTTAGGCCTTTTGCCTTTTATTGTGTTACAAATTTGCTGAAAAATAATGTGGACGCTAAAACGGTCATAACTGGGCGTTTTAGCGTCCAGCTTGATGCGTGACCAACTGCTTTCAACTGACTTGGGCGCTAAAACGGTCTGAATGAGCGTTTTAGCGTCCATGGCTGATAACCTCCCAACTGCTTTCAACTGACTTCAACGCTAAAATGCTTGATTCGAACGTTTTAGCGTTTCAGAACAGAGAAGAATTGCACATTAGAGCGCTAAAACGCTCAGTGTAAGCGTTTTAGCGCTGAACTCCAGAGGCTTCCAATTCTGATTTGCAGCAGCTCGCTAAAACGGTCTGTGTGGACGTTTTAGCACTCAGCACCAGTAACTTCCTTCTTCAAACTGCAGCAGCGCGCTAAAACGGTTAGTGTGGCCGTTTTAGCGCTCAACACTTAGGCAATTTTCTCCTCCAGAATCTTCTTCCTTCTTTTGATGCTTTTTGGGCTTCCTTTCCCTACAAGACAATGTAGATTTTCACAAAGCTCTCAGAAATTGTAATTCAGGAAATATTAAGACATTAACCTCCTTATTCAACCAATTATTCATACAAATTAATCCTAATTTGTGCTGAAAAACCTGATGAACCAGGGGTTTATCAAAATTCCCAGATTTGGACATTACTGTCCTCAGTAATGCACTTGCAACAAAGAGGGATTCCAGATTCTTACAAATGAAACTCATGAGGATAGACTGAATTCAACAAGGGATCACATTGATACAACTTACAACCATGCAATCTCTTGTTTATCATGACTTGCACAACATCCTATATGCTTTTCAACAGATTAGTACAGATGACATACAGAGACTTCCAAACAACACACCCCCTCACTAGGATCTTCTCAAAAATTGTGAGAATTTAACTCTCATGCACACTAGTGTTTAGGGATCAATATGTCACTCATTCTTCACTACACTCAAACTTCCATAGGCTTGCCCCTATTCTCATTATTCATGGCACAAATGATCTATAAGGTAGATCAAAAAGGTCTTAACATGGTCGGCAATGAGGCTTGGTGTATGGCTTGACTAGAGGTAAGGCTTTCTGTGGCAGGAAAAGTTCAGATCAAATGAATCAGATTTAGATAAGGGGGAATCACAATATTTGTCATTTCCTTCCTAATTCCCCAATCTTTCTTCCTTTTCATTCTTTGACTTTATTCCTCCTTTTCTTCCAGACACTTTGTGTCTTTAACAAAAAATTTCTTTCTGTCCTTTTTCTTTCAGACACTTTGTGTCTTTTACCATTTCACTTTACCTCCTCCAAAAACTTAAACACTTTGTGTTCCACAACCCTTTTTTTTTTCTTTCCTTCTTTCTCATGTTTCAAACATCTCTTTCATTCACTTATTACAAAGATACCTTACTTCCCACAAAACACTCCACCCCTTATCACTTATCTGAACTTTTCAGTCTAAAGGAATGGATGTGAGAGTACATTAACAACAGATTAGGCTCAAAGGTTCATGCAACAGGAACTTAAGGTTTGACCATTTAACTTTCTGGTCCAAGAAGAAAATCCCTCTACCTTATGCATGATCAACCATTTCAAACAAGAAACAAGGCAAGTTCTAGAGTTACTCATGCAGTGAAATGCTCTCTGAACAAAAATTTCTGTATAGGCTCAATTTCCTCACAGTTCAGAGTGTATGCTTGACTTCCTCTCTATGCATCACAACTAATCTCTCTACTCTTACACATTGAATGAATCATGCAAACATTTCATTTCTCAACATGCAAGGCATAAGATTGTATCCTTAATTTGATCAATCATCTAAAACTCTGATCAATCAAATCCTCATGAAATTTCATAAAAGAAAAAGAAAAAAATTTATCCTAATTCTAGATTATAGACTACACTAACATCTAACTACACTAAAAAATATTCACACTAAGAAAAACTAAAGAAAAGAGATTGAGATGTTCCCTGTTTTAGCTCATCCACTCGTGTGACCTCTCCATGCAGTATTCACTTGCCATTCAATCACATCACACCCACAATTCCCAGATTTAAACGTTGTTGTCCCCAGCAACTAATTTAAATCTAAAACAACAGTGGATCACTGAAACACATTCACATACAGTTAATAGCATCAGTACTATCAGAAATGTGAATCTACAAACAGTGAAATCTCAATGTACAGTAACAGATTACAAAATAACCAATATAAATGTACCAACAAAATAACCAAGATACTGCAAAAAAAAAACAAAACAAAATAACAGCAGGAAAACTGCAAATCATGACTCCACAAAAGATGCAGTCGCCTCATCATCAGAGTCAAAGGGGTCTCTTGGGTCAGACTGCGGGAGCGGTGTATAATCTGTCTGTGCAGCACCTGTAATGGTCCCTGCTCCTGTACTAATCCTGAGTGATGGTCCGGCACCATCCTGACTCCCAGCAACTGGCTCTCCACCCGGGGCCTGAACATCCTCCTCAATGTCATCATCATCAGAGGACTCGCTGTCATCACGCATATGGGCAGCAGCTGCTGCCTCGAAAGCATCCTCCTCTTCAGAATGAGGGTACACAGCAGGCTGAAAAGTGGACGTTTCAAGTCCCTGGGCCTCACAAATGTCGTTCAGCATCTTTATAACATGTGTCTGGAATGACTGCTGACCCGCCTGCATAAATTTGAGGCGACGACGTAAGTGGCCCATACGCATATCTCCATTTCTCAACCACTGTTCCCCTGATCTAATGCGCTCTTCGAAGTCAAAATCCTCTGACTTCTCTCCTTGCTTCCTCCCCGGTGTCAATCCCTTTGGACCTTCCCCTCCAATTCTTAACTGATCCCTAATCAGCTTGGCATCAATTTTGGGGTGCAATTTGACTTGCACTCCATTATCAGTAATGTCAACTCCAGCTTTCTGGCATAACAGCTGAATCAGAGAGCAATGGCCAAGAGAGAATGTACTGGTGTCAGAATGGGCCATATCATAAATACTATCTTGAAGAAGGGTAAGCAACTCTACTTTTCCCTTATTCATGATAGTGGAAATCAAAACAGACCGCATCAAGTTCACCTCCGCCTGATTAGATGAAGGCATGATATTAGAGACAATGAAATGGAACCAGACTCTTGCCTCTCCATTTAACTGCCTCAACCACAGCAGTTTGGGGTTGACCCCATCCTTTGTCATCTCCCATTTCT
>JAVKPL010010630.1:0-45181 GCA_032173675.1 Gastrolobium villosum
ATCTATCGTATAGGATACGAAAATTGGACAACAAGACAGGGTATCTTTGTTTTGAATTGGTTTTCCAACCTAAAGGTCTTCTTTCACCTAATTTACATCATATAATCCTTTCAATACATGAATTCTAGTCTCTCTAGATACTCATATACAAGAGAAGCATACATATCATTTCATCATATATGCAAATACCCAATAATTACAACATAGCATGTTTACAAGTTTCAATTACAAATCATGGGACTTAGCTACAAAACACTATGATCACTCCTTGGCTCCCATCAACAAAAGAGATACCAAAAGCATGAGCATAGGCTAAGTCCACCCAATAAATATAGCATGCATATGACAAATGATTCTCATTTAGCAATCCTATACATGTGAACTACAAAATAACATGCTTAATCAAATGACACGATATCTTCATATGCCCAATCACTTCAAATATGGCCACTTGCCATCAGAGGCTCCTGCAGCATCCTTTCCTGAAAGGGGGTCCCCAACCACACGGGGTGAGATATACGAATATATCCAGTAAACCAGGGGTCCTTGGAGCATCTCTCCACCCCATAGTTCAATAACAGTGTAATAGCAATGACAATAATAATGCAGCAAATACATATTCATGCAAGTGTACAAAACATCTCCAGGAGAAATCCCTCGAGCTCTCGAGCTGTCCTAAGGATACTCAGATGCAAATAGTCCTACTGGCCAGCTAAACTACCAAGTATGATTTACGCATCGTCATGCTACATACCAACATAGGGAAACACCATCCTATGTCACACCAAAGCATGCAAATACATATAACGAAGCATTACTCTATTTCATTGCATTTATATACAACAACACACCATTACCCGTTCAGGGCTTGGTGGAACAATAAAAGGAATTACACCCAAGGTCCGAAGGCTTACCTCAAAGCTTCCAACTAAACCTTTGTTCTTCACAACACAACATTAACTTCAAGGAGCTAACCGAGCTCCATAGCTTGCTCCAACGGTTGGTTATTCACGGTTGGTCCAAATGCCTCAATCCTAAGCATCACATGGACAATATCAACAATCAACCCAAACCAAACCATTGATTACACCAACAAGCCAAACCATAGTCAAATGCATAATTTTGTAATTTTCCAAACAAAATCATATGACTATATAAACTTATTTTCACCGATTAAATGTCATTCCTAGCATTTTTCTCAACATGCACTAGGCCTCAATCTTTCTAGAACATAGCCCATTTACTTAACTTTTCATAAACCCTAAACACTATTCATCATCTTCCCCAAACATACATTTCTCATGAAAATAGAGTTCAAGGAGTAGAATCTTACCACCAATGGTTGCACAACCAAGGATTGGTTACTCCTCAAGCTTCCATGGAGGTAGAAGCTCTCAAATCTCACAACTTCTCCAAAGGGTCAAAACTTTGGGAAGAAAAATCTCCACCCACACAACTCCCCACCAAGACCCAAGCTAGGATTGTGAAAGAGGGGAAGATTTGAAGTGGTTTAGGCTCTTGAATCACTCAAAACCATCAATGGTAGCACACTCTAGGGTTTTTCCCCTTTCTTTTCTCTTCTCTTCTTCTCCTTTCTCTCTTCTCTTCTTTTCTTCTTTCTTCTTTCTTCTTTTTCTTTTCTGCGCACAAGGGTGGGGAAATAGGGGTGCCCTAAGTGTCTTGCCACTTAACACCGGTTAAGTGGGTATCGGTTCATCTATCTATTCAATTCCATTAATTACCAAACTTTACCCAACAGTCTGGAATATTTTTCTAGGAATACTTATAGTTCCGTTTTTATATTTTGGGTACTTTTTTTCTACACCCATTTATACCCCTTAATTTTCACAGAGTACACTTTTTACCTCAAAAGTGACCCTAATTAATTTTATAAGGGATCTTACTTATTTTTTACACACTAATACATGCTTAATTATCTAATCACATGTATTTTGCTAATTAATTCTATTGGGCTATTATACTGGAAGTATAAATTATGTTTTTATGAACAGTGGAAACGTGTAAGGATATGATCACAGTGTACATAAGGTATGGCCGAGGAAACTTTAGTTTTTTGATCATTATAAGTATGTTAGTAGATATGATAAGATATACAATAAGATGTCACCAAAAAAAAAGATATACAGTAAGATGATATTACGAGAATATGATGAAAACCTTGGGTACATAAGATATTAACAGATTTAAGATTAATAAGAAATTACGATATAAGAATAAGTAAGAACTATCAGAAAATAAATACGATATGGAATTGTTAATATGGATTATATGGTGTATTCTATGTTTGGTACTTGATATTTTCTTGCAGGAAGTGGACTCTTGGGTGAAGACTGCTATATAAACCCCAAGTTTATTGAGATTTATTCTCACCCCATGTTATGGGGACATAATTCAGGTACCACAACTGTTGGCGACTGCTCTAAGGGCAAGAAGCCCGTGGTGGATGAGTAGATCTGAGCATATATGTTACTTGCTTATTTTGGGAGTCTGTTGTGAGTTAATGTTCTCTAGTTTGGCTGTATGATACTTCGATGATGCATAGTTTCCAAATAGTTTTTTTGAGAGGCTGTACTAGCCTGTATGCAGATGTATATATTTATGACAGTGGGATGTATGATGTATATGTAGGATGACATAAGGTTTCATAGTTATGGAACAGAGCCATCTTTTGATGTGATGTATCTATAGTTATGGATTATGTCTGTATGTAGTTTTCTATATGTTTTGTACTTACTGTTTATCAAGTGTGTGTATTTTGTGGGATTGTAGTCCTTGGAAAGGTTCAATTTACAGCTGTCATGCTGTCCGTTTTATGTCAGGATTAATACTAGTTATTATATTCGGGCATATGTTAGTGATTGTTTATAGTTTCTAATTAATAAGTAATTAATCAGAATACAAATCGGAATTAGTAAGATAAAAATGAAAGTATGTAATAGATTTAAAAGAAAAAAAAATTATGTCACTTAGTCTGTATAGTGATATTTAAAATAAGTCTTCTGCTAATTAATTAACTAAGTTGCGTTTTTTATGACCATAAAATTAATTAACAAACCGGCTTGAGACAATGTTACTCTTGGTTTCCTCTTTCTCATTATGCTGATGCACACTTGTGAGATTATGCAGACCTGTGACAGTTACCTTGCAAGGGTGGTAGCTGATGACAAGCAAATCAGGTTATGGAATGACAATTAGCTTCCAAGGGCTCGTAGACTAGCAGACCTTGCAACAATACCCATCCCCTACAGACCTTGAGTACTGAAAGTTATGTGAGTTTTTACAACCAAATAGAGAATTAACGGGAATGTGGGCGGTATAGGCAGTTCTTACTTTTGAGTTGTCTTCCCCTAGACCCATTGGATGGCTCTGATCGCCTCAAATGGAGAATTCCTTGCTTCCCTAATATGATAGTGGAAGTTCTTTATTCTAATTTATCAAATCAGGACCTCATTCACGAATAAATCTTAAGTACTACAGTAGTACCCACTGCTCAGTACTACTTTCATACATTTCATGACATTTGGAACCAATAACTCACGTTAGCTTTCTACATGTAATTAAAGTTTTTAAATTTTTTTCCTTTTAATTTTTCATCTTTTTTTATTCCGTCTTTCATTTCACTTGCCTTCTTCCTCCCTCCTCCCGTAACATCTGCTCTCTTCTTCTTTCATTTCTCTCCCACTATCTTTTTGTCTTTCATCTCGATTACAAATTCATGATCTTGTCTGTGGTTGTGCGCTAGGGTTTCAGAAGAGCGTTAGTGAGTCTAGATGATTGCCTCTCATCAGTTCTCATTTCCCCAAATTAACCCTAGCTCTCACAATCAAATAGTCTTTCTATTTCACCTTCGTCCATTTGAGCACATAATGTAGTTTTGATGTGGAAAAGGTTTTTCTTCTTTTGATTATTTATAATCAGTGTTATCTGTGTTGTTATTATAAATTGTTCCTTAATTGCAATATATCCGTGTTTGGTGTTGGTGATAATTGGTTGTAGAAAAAAGATGTCGCTGGGATCATTTTGTTCTGTCTCATTTTAGGAATAGGAAGAGCATTTTGAAGGAAGAGCATGATGGTGGGATGATGGTTGTTAACGAGATACTTTTTTTTTCATGTTATCCAGTTAATATCCACTCTATTTTCGATTCTGCTTTCCCATTCCACCTTTCCCATCATGTACCGCTTGGCAATGCTGAGAAACATTTCTAAAACTCCATCAGCCAAAAATTATGGTAATCTTTGAAGAATAATTCTTATAAATTGTCCTAAAGGATGTAAACATAAAGAAATGCAATCTATTTACTACACATACAATACGAAAGGATGTCCTATGCTTAAGGTGTACAATGTACAGACTAATTTTTAGCCCCAAAGCTAAAAAAATATGCAGCAATCATACAAAATGTGAATTCCAAACCGCAAACAAGATAATGAGAAGCACTAATAAGGCTCAGCTTAATGATGTCTTACACTCGATAAGTCTGATTAAAAATGTTTGCAATGGTTTAAAATTTTACAGGAATCTCATGTCAAAAATGTCTTATGGTATTCAGGATATGGTAACAACACAAAAACGTGAATCAACTTTAACCCAAACAGAACAAAAGAGGCACCATCTTTAGAAATTCAACCTAAGCATCTCAAAAGAACACCAGGAAAATGCTTCCCCCAGGCCCGCTACTAAACAATGCAGTCACATTAAAGAACCAGAAATCGTGGATTGGATAGATCAACAAAGCCAAAAAAACTACAAACAGATATCCATAAATTAGGAATTATCATCAGAGTTCCTCAATGGGGTAAAAAATATAATACTTTCCCATAATATTCAACTTCAAGTATACAAAAAATTAGTTTGTACATTGTACACAACACTTATAACTACCAAAATGGCATACCAGTGAGTTAATTACAAAATAATATGAGAATCTAAATAAATACAAAAAATAAGCATATCCATTTGGGCAATCGAGGCACAAGAGAGCACCAACAACAAAAATTCCACCTGACTTGAAGAAAGTCCAGCAACAGAAAGTCCAGCAACAAAAAGTTCCACTGCATAAATTATGCAGTAACTAACCAATAGATGTGACAATGGTCAAAATCATGAATCTGCCAAATGAAATCATTAAATTTATCTTCTACAATCATGGCTTGTCTGGCCTCATAGTACTTCCAAAAAATTACTATTTGACAGTTGACACATTAAAAGAAAGTGAAAATTCTAATTTAAAGTAAGATGATATGTAGAAAAATCACAATGTAATTATACCTGTGTATATGGTACTTGACAGATATATGGAAAACAAAATGTTGTTGGAAGAGTATTATCATTTGTTACTTGAGAGATATATGGATCATTTGCCACTTGAGAGACATACGGAAAACCAAAACCTGGTGGAGGTGTTGAAGATGTACTAAAATCTTTGGCACTGGTACTTGTAGCTTTGCCTAAATCATAAAAAATAAAATAAAAATAAAAATAATCATATAATTCTATAAAATAAAAAAAGTATGATCCTAATTATATTGTTCATTTTACCTTCATGAGCATGAGATTTGCTTCGAGCTTGTGATATATTTGTTTTACATCTTTTCTTCTCTAGTTGAATTTTCAGTCAGCATTTGTAACTCCCCTTGCTCAAACACATTGCGGATCTAGTACCCTTTTTTAATTTAATTTACTATGCTCATCTTTCTCTTCATCACTAGCCATATCATCAACTTGAGTAGGTTTGCTAGTATTTTTTAACATCCTCTCACTACCAAAAAAATGATATTTAGCCACATTTGAAAATGTGGCAAACATTGATAAAAAAATGTGACTAACAAAATTTACCACATTTTCATAAAATGTGGTTAAAAGAGGTGTTGCAATAATTTAGCCACATTATTTTATTCACTTTGCCACATTTTGATTAAGTGTGGTAGCCTTTTTTTAGCCACAATTATTGTTAATTTAGCCACTTTATAAATGTGGTTAAAATGTATAATTTGCCACAATAAAAAAATGTGGCTAATTATGTTTGAATATTTTTTTACCACATTCATTAATGTGGCTAATTATATGAATTTTTTTAATTAAAAATATTTCAAATTTAACAAATATTTTTAAACTTAAAAATTGTTCAAAAACACAATAGTAAATACGATGGAACATGAAAAAACTCATATGAGCTAATCAAGTTTTAAGTTTGTTTATTGATATCATTGAAAATTTATACAAGACACCAAATTTTAAGTTCATACGAGCTAATCAAGTTTTCTACTAATATTACATAAAGGAAATAATTGCCAAATAAAATTATTTAGAAGTTTGTCATGGAATGTCTTTACAAAAAATCATCTTCTCTGCTTACTAAAGAAAAGAATCATCTTCTTTCATGTAGCCATGCACAAAAAAAATAATCTATCTACTAAATCACACCTGCACCAAAAAAATAAAAAAATAAGAGGAAATGGTCAGTGTGTTACTTTTAGAAGATATGCATAAGAACAAATTACAAAATGCCCATCAAGACATGAATTGGAAATGCTGTTTTATTTTAGACATTAATAGGAGGAAAGCAAAATATATATTAGTTCAACCAGAGAGCTTATATCTAAGTTATTGTCTAGATTTATCTAAATTTCTAACCAATTAAAAGGTTTTGATAAGGTTGAAGTTTAGCCACTAACACAAAATCCAATAACTAAGGTTCCAGCGTATATATAAGCTTTTTTTTTACGTGACAAGTACCTTAAAAAAGTAGTTCCTTGTTTGCACAGCTTGTTCTGGCAAATCCTGTTGTTTTGGTATTTGTGTGAGACTTTACCATTACTTTTATATTTCCTTTTCCCCTAATTTCATGATGAAATCAGCAAGCAAATGAGTATAAAAAATTAGGCTATAAACAATTGAAACAAGAGATTAACGTACAACAGGATATAAATGCATGGTGTTTTAATAAAATTCTTAATACAAAAGGAGAATAATTTTTATAAAACACCCCATATAATTTTTTTTTCCTGTTAATTTTATAAAAATTAATAGGAACATAACTAAATATTATAAATATTTTCTTTTTTCCTTTTTATTTGCTGTTATTTACTTCACTACACTTAAACAAACTATAAATGGCATGGTTGAGCAGACTCTTAACTATGTGGTCCACAATGCTCCATGTATTTATGGAAACTTAAAGGTTCACCAAAACAACAATTACCTGTTCTATAATTGGAAGATATCCACCAACATTTGGGAGTATGGTACCATTTTGTAGTATTCCACCCTCACCTCCCACTCCAACAACAATATCATCTCGCCCCATCATGTAAAGTATGTCATAAATTTGATTTACAGCATGACCGGCACTGGTCTAACCATTTGCATTGATGGTGATTGCCTGAAGATACAAGTGGAAAGACTTATAAAACACCACAAAATTAAATCCATCACTAAATTAATAAAAACAAGTACGATGAAATGGTGAGTGTTGCTTCATTTGCATTGCCTCCAATTTAAATTCTGATCTGTTGAGCTTCAGAAGATAGAGCAGAGCAAAGAAATCATCAGTATCAACATCAGTATCCACAAGAATTCGATGAGGCCTACCCTCCACAGTACACAGAACTGCTATAATCAACACTAGAGCTACCCTTGGCAACAACATTGTCCGTAGTTGAAGAATAACCCAGAAATCTCATCTTCAAAGTTGTCTTGGAACAGAGCTGTGATCAACAAGCACTATTTACTATTATATCAGTCTCATTACTGTGAGAACAAAGAAGCAGCCACGCGCGTATATGAAAAAAATAAGCGCATGAATAATTCTACAAAGGGTTTAATGATGGAGAACAAACTAACATTTACAGATTTCATATTAGACTAGAGACTCAATACTCTGGCATCATTAGACTTAGAGGGCAGGTTGGTACCATGTAACCACACAGTACCCAACACTTCTAAATAAAATTGCATGTCAAACAGTAAAATACTCCTTCATGGCTTCCAGTACCCGGTTTGCTACTTCTGGACCAAACAACCTTGGAAAGCTGGAACCCAAATCAATCTCAATAGTCTTGTTTCTAATGAGACCATCCCTTTCTTTCAGATAAGCTCTATTTGCCTCTCCTACTTCTCGCTTGGCAGAAGAACAATGATCCAACCAGATTCCCAACACTTGATTTGAAATGGGGTCCAAATGATTCCAGATAATATCCTCCATGAGCTCTACTCCTCCACGTGCACTAAATTTCCCATGCAAAAGTGCATATATTGAATGAAAATCTTCTCATGGTTGTTTACAAGTTATTTTAATTTTCATAACTCTTGTGGCAAAAACAATTAAAATAAAAATTACCTCAATCATTAATATTTAGAATGGGCGGACACAGCAAGGAAGTGGACCTGAGCCAGAGGATTGGATTTCATTTTTTGATTGCCCGCAACTATTTTGTTCTACTAACTATTGCTTCCAGAGCCACTCCACGAGGATTGCCATAAATTAACATTTGATAAAATATTTTGAATAACAAACAATTAATTCCAACTGAATGAGTCCAAATCTCAATAGTAACATTATACCTGCCAACAAAATGAAAATCAAGAGGATGAATAATAAAATAAGTGTTAAGAGTGTTAGTGTTAGAAGTCCCACATTGTGTGTGTCTCATTGTATTCTTCAATTGGTTTGCTATATAATAGAACCAATGTTGTGTAGTTTAACACAACAAGGATTACTATCAATTCCTCTTGTATTTTGATATTTAACATGGTATCAGAGCCTAACAAGAGGAATCTTAATCCGCTTAACTTAGTTCACTTTTCCATAATTTCAATATGGTTATAGAGAGATATCACCCTCCTTGAGGGATTCTCGTTGTTATTTCTTTTTTGGGTTTTTCTTAGTATGCTCTGTGACTGCAGCTTAGACTGATCTGTCACATCAGAAAAGAATGATCCTTGGGAAGCTATTGGGTTGACCACCATTGATCGACCACCGTTGATTGCCGTCTCCGTTGACTTTTTTTGATGACTTTCTGGCGACTTTTCTGACGACCCACTAGCGTCTCCGACGACCCACCGCCGACTCCGGCGACTTTTTCGATTATGTGAAGTTTTTTTTTTAATCTTCTTTCTTCCCAAGATGGACTATTTATTCTATTCATCGTCCTCTTGAGGGGGAGCACCTTCCATGTTGCTGATGGTCATTCCAGCACAGTTGTCTTTGCCGATGATAATTCCGGCTCCGAAGTTCCTCTTGAGGGGGAGCACTTTCCATGTTGCTGATGGTCATTCCAGCACAGTTGTCTTTGCCGATGATAATTCCGGCTCCGAAGTTCCTCTTGAGGGGGAGCACTTTCCATGTTGCTGATGGTCATTCCAGCACAGTTGTCTTTGTCGATGATCATTCCGGCATCTTCCATGTTGATGTTCATTCCGACGCCATTTTTAGCACATTGTTGATTTTTGGTTTCTCATATAGGAGATTTATTTTGATGTTATGTTACTTGGTCATTTCATTTTGTTGATGTAGCACTGTTGCTTTTGGTTCCTAATAGGAGTATTATTTATGTATCAAGCTTGTAGCATATGATCTATATGCTACAGCTTGAGGGGGAGTGTTAAGAGTGTTAGTGTTAGAAGTCCCACATTGTGTGTGTCTCATTGTATTCTTCAATTGGTTTGCTATATAATAGAACCAATGTTGTGTAGTTTAACACAACAAGGATTACTATCAATTCCTCTTGTATCTTGATATTTAACAATAAGGTTGATATCCAAAATGACATGAGACTAGTAGAATATCAAGGGTATATCTTTTCTTACTTTATGCAGTAACTGAACCATATCAAGCTCCACCTAAATACATATAATTTATATGTACTATATTAAAATGCTCGCTACAACTATATAATACCATGTTATATTATTTGCTAATGTGACCTCTTTTGAAAATTTTCCAAATTATTTTATATCACGTCAAGTTTTTGTTTTAGTCATTCATAAGAGTTATTGAATATTAAAATGGAGAGAATTATATATATACTCCAAATTCCAGTGATCAAAAGGAATGATCTCCCCCATAATCATCTTTCTGCTCCAGCAGCAATACACAGTGCACCATTAAATCATATCTTTCAAACAAAAAAAACTTGTATGTTAATACTGTAGCAATATTCACATTCAGTTCCACTTTTCACTAATCCAAACCCTCTACGCCCCCTCACAACCAAAAAAAAAAAATCACAAATCAACAAAAATGCTTATAAGTTATAACTGAACCACGATAGCAAAATTGCTTTAGGGGGTAAAATACTACACCAAAACTAATTTTGTGAGTCTAAGTATTCTGAACCAACTTACAAGATTTGAACATTTTATTTTATTGCTAATTTGAGTCATTCTAAGTATATAACAGATATGAAGCACGGTCCAAAGAAAATGGGTGGTTCAGGCATTTTATCAAACACAAGTAGGCAATTCACCAAATGGTCTAAACTAAGTTACAGTTCGGTTGTTTTGTTTCCAAAAAAATGATGTGACAAAGGAAAAGTTAAGAACTGAACTAGAGAGAGTACCTGAATACGAGGGAGAGTGAAGGGAGCAAGTTTGGAATAGACACTAGATCTGCTCTCAAAATCCACAGAAACACACAAAAAGGAAGAAGAATAACAATAAAATACTATAACATTCAAAGATCTATATATACCACGCAGATTAGAAAGGTTGCAGATCAGAAAAGTCACCGTAGCAATGAGAACTCCAAGATTTGAAGCTCAATTGCAAGCATAATGCATGAATGAAGAAAGGAACTGAGTTCTAATTGAAGCTCACTATTAAGAAAGGAACTGAGTTCTGAGTTCCAAGCTAAATCTAAGAGCTAAACTCTAGGGTTTATCGGTAACACAGTAGATAGAGAAGTGAATAAAAAAAGAAAATGTTTTCTATAAAAAAATTAAAAGAACTCAAAAATAGGTCCGCTACATTTAAAAAATGATGTCGCTAATTAGGGGCATATTTGTATTTTTGTCAACATGTAATAAATGTGGTTAAGATTATGCGGCAATCGACCGTGTTTTTTGTAGTGTCTCCAACATTTTTATCCCCTGCTCTAGATGATCTTCAACCATTTTGGCTGATTCATTTGTTAATGCAGCCTTGGTTGCAAAATAAATAGCTTTCCTCATTACTTGACTCATACGTAGATTAATTCTTTGTGCTGAAACCTCACAAGCTTGAGGTGGAATGCTATCAGTTACATTAAAACCTTCTTTAGCATCCTTTGTCCACCTCTTCAAGATATATTGAGAAGGTATATGAAAAATATTGTGAAAGTTAAGTACCTTCGATGCATGAAGACATAAGAGACCAATCGATTCAAATTTCTTGCAACTACATTCGACCAAGCGATTTGTTGATTCAAATGTCATAAAATATTATTTTTCATCACTAGATTTAACCAACTTGTAACTGTAACGCCTGGCCGCTTCAAGAATCAATGACTATCCCCACATACTAACACGAGATTTTTCAGTGTGTTTTTTCCTCACTCGCACACTTCCTGGGAAAACTTCCCAGGAGGTCACCCATCCCAGGATTGATCCAAGTTAAGCACGCTTAACTGTGGAGTTCTTATGTTCCGGGCTACCAAAAAGAAGATGCATCTTGTTAGTATAGGTAGTACCAATTAATTCTTATAAGCTATCCCAAACCGTGCAGTTCATACCTGCACAGTCTTTGAAATCCCTCTCTTTCGGGTGTCGAATCGATTCATTCATGCATGTAACCCCGCTGGAAGTCTGTCAGAAGTCGCTCCTTGTCCGTGCCTATTTCCACCGGCGATCACTCCCTGCCCTCGTCAGCGCTCGGGATGTTACAGTAACCAGAAAAAGTACCATTTTCATTGGTTTTTTCAATTGCCACAGATAAAGATTCAAATAGTTCTTCATAGAATTCTTCAAAAACAACATGAGTATATACCCGTGCAGCTTGTTCAGCCATACCTGCAAGTTATTTTACCCGAGGAGGTGCAGATTGATTTCACTCAAAGTCTTTTTGCAACTCTGACCAACGTCTATGCTCCAAAACTTTCTCATAACGAAGAAAGAATTGAGTAAGAGACATTGTCTTACAAGTTACAATACGAAAAATATTATTCATACTCTCACTTCTTTGTGTTGATAAGATGCCAGCTGAAAAATAACTCTTGCTAAATCCTGGGCACCAATCTTGTCGTAACTCATAAATTTTTTTCAACCATGAACATTTTGAAATATCAACTTTTGTGAGTAAACGGGCCCATACTTCTTCAAACTCTTTCTCAGATTCACAATTATAAAGGCACCTATTAAATAGAACCTTAAAGTCAGGTTGCCTCAAATAATATGAAACATGCTTAGCAGCATTTTGGCTAATATGCCACAAGCAAAGTCGATGCTGAGATTCAGGATACACTCTTTTAATTGCATTTTCCGTTGCTTGACACTGATCAGTAAAAATTGTTTTAGGCTGCAATCCACCCATTGCTTCCAAAAAAGATTCAAAGAGCCAAATGAATGACTCTGTTGTCTCATCTAACAATAAAGCACAACCAAACAGAACAATTTGATTGTGATGATTCACCCCAATGAAAGGCGCACAAGCCATATTATACTTGTTTGTTCTGTAAGTTATGTCAAAAATGACTACATCTCCAAAGTGACTATAATCTGTCCTTGATATGCCATCTCTCAAAAAAAAAATTGGTCATACGATTTTCACAATCAACTTGCATTGTGTAGAAGAAGGACGGATCATTTGCTTGTATTGTTTTGAAGTGGTTAATAACACTTTGTGCATCTCCTGCTTCAAGAGTGTTGCTTCTATTGCTTTGTAAAAAATTATCACAATCATGTTTTAAAAATCCAACATTTTGGACTCCTCCAGCAACTTCAACAAAATATGAATACATACCACATGGTTTTATACCAGCATTATCCATATCTTCAATCATATTAGCATGCGCTTCATCAACATGTCTTTGGGATCTTAACATAGCTCTCGCGCTTGATTTCACAAGATCATGATTATGATCTGGAATGAATTTATAAACAATCCAATTATCCTTCTCAATTTTACAGCATATCATAGCCGGACAACCCGTTCTTGTTTCTCTTCTATTTACTTTCTTCAAATATGAAGGGTCTTTCAACCTTTTATGTCCTTCTCTTCCACAAACAAATGATCTTTGGCTCATGGTTCCATCTGCTAGTCTTCGATACTGCGCTTTTCTCACAGTAAAACCAATGAATTTAGGATATGCATTATAGAACTTATAAGCTTCATCTTCAGATGAAAACATCATTCCAATTTTTGGCTCGTATCCATTTTCTTCTCTGCTCACAACCATTGGCATTTCTATTTGTTCATCATCATATTCACTTTCTGAAACATTCACTTAACTAGATGACAACGATTCAGAATAAAGCATATCCATGCCACAATTTCCTAAAAGAATGCAGCACAAATAACACTTGCAATTTAAAGAACAGAAAAAAAGACTAAATATTAAAAAAAATAGATTGGAAGAGAGAAATTAAAGCATAACATATCACCTCAACAGATAGCATGTTGGGAGTATATTAGTCTCTATATATGCTCGGTAATGAAACAAAAATAAAGAAATCCTTTTAACAGAGCTTTTTGGTCAAATGAAATAGCCAAATTTTGTATTTAAAAGAAATATGCAGAGGGTTTTAAAATTCCTTATAGATTGAAAGAAATCAATATGGATGAATGCAGAAATTTTATTCTTATTTTAAAATAACAGCTATGCATTTAGATGGAGTCAATCATGTAGCAGTTTGTGATTATATGGAAATACCTTGAGAATTGTGCTTGAGTCAGTTGGCTGCATTTTTTTCTAGTTCTTTAGATTGCTTATATAGTTTCCAACCCCGTTAAAGTTGGCAGCAACAACCATAAAGACAAAAACAAACAAATAAATTCAAAGTTATGTTTGGAAGATTCTATTAACATGACAACTTAAGTCTTTACCTGAACTACTATTCAGTCTTCCTCATTTTTATTTTGTCATTGCAATCTCTTAAAATTAAATCAACAGTATGAGAGAGAAGTAAAAGAGGAAGAAGACACAAATGGAAGAGAGGGGATAGAGGCAAATGAAAGAAGTGGGAAAAATGGCGGGAGTCAGGGAGTAGTGGGTAAAAAATTAAAACGAAAAAAAAAAAAATTAAAATTTTGATTACACGTAGAAAGCTTACGTGAGTTATTGGTTCCAAATGTCATGAAATGTATGAAATTAGTACTGAGCAGTGGGTACTACTGTAGTACTTAAGATTTATCCCTCGTTTACATGTCTACACATAAAACATGAGAGAAAATATGGAAGTGGAGAGGGTCTGAACATGTAAGATTGTTTATGTGGAAAGTCCTTCATCGACGGCTTCAGGGAATGGGCTGCCAAATGGTGTGATAGGAATCTTAATTGGGTGCCCATTGTGCCAGATGGCTCATGAGAGCATCATACACACTCTTCGAGACTGCTACATCGTGAGAAATCTATGGCTTTAGCTCCTTAAGTCATGCATCTCTCAACCACATCTTTTTCAATGCTCGTTTATTGGTTGGGAGGCTTTGCGTGTAGGCTTTGTTCTTGTTCAGCCTAGCTTTATCGCAAAACTATGGGGAACCTTACTAGCTCTAGCCTCTAGGGATGGCCTGACATAAGGGTTGGCACACAATATCAACACTGAAAGTGATTGTCTATTAGTAATCACAATTGCTCATCATTACCGATGATGTAGCCTGTGAGTCTATCCTTGTGAAAGACATACGGGCATGGTTCTTAAGACGGTGGAACATCTAGCTAAACCATAGCCACCGTGAAGGAAACTTCTCTGCAGATTAGATGTCTAACATACTCCTGCATCGTATTTTGAAGACAAACTGGTTTGGAGTTAAGAGTGCTGCTCAAGGGGGTTTCTCATGTGTGAATGTATTTTCCTATTGTAGTTTGCTTTCTCCTTTTATTTTTCGATTTAAATTTTTTAAAGTTATTTTAGATAACTTTATCTAATTTTCATCAAAATACACAAAAAATATATATAAGATTTATGTTATTTTTTTTCTCTTTCTATTCTCTTTACATGGATCCATATGGACCCCACATTTTTTTTTTGTGTGTAAATTTTAATAAACATTAAATAAGATTATCTAAAATAACTTTAGAAATTTAAAACTTTTTTTATTTTTTTGGGCTTTTCCTTTCGTTATACCAAAATAAAAAAATAAAAAATAAAAATAAAGAAATATTATGATAAAAAAGAAAACACAAAATATAGCTACCTAACTAAAATGTCATCTTCCTAAATTCCTCACTTTTAAAGTCTTAAAATTAAAACTTACTCGATTCCTGTAACATCCCGGGCGCTAACGAGGGCGGGGAGTGATCGCCGGTGCGAAAGGACATGGTGTGAAAGGGCACAAACAAGGAGCGGCTCCTGGCAGGCTTCTAGGAACGGGGTACATGAATGAATCGAATTAACACCCAAAAGAGAGGGATTCCAGAGACTGTGCTGGTATGGGACGGTACAGTTTGGAATAACTTATAAGAATTAATTGGTACTACCTATACTAACAAGATGCATCTTCTTTTCGGTAGCCCGGAACGGAAGAAATCCACAGTTAAGCGTGCTTGACTTGGAGAAATTCTGGGATGGGTGACCTCCTGGGATGTTTTCCCAGGAAGTGTGCGAGTGAGAAAAAGCACACTGAAAAGTCTCGTGTTAATATGTGGGGATAGTCATTGATTCTTGAAGCGGCCGGGCATTACACATGGGTTCATGCTTTAAGACAACATGATGTTACCTTATTTTTGGCCTGATCAGTCAGGGAGATCAATTGTCAGGCTTGAAGGGTTCAAACCCTCTAATGGTGATCCACACCACCGTTCGTCTATGATGCAAGAACTCCTTCTTGAAAGCCACCAGATGAACACCACAGTGAGGCTTGCTATGCGCACAAATGGTGAAGGTGGAGGCTAGGTATTCTGTTTGGAAAGGTGTAGTGTACTACCCTATAGAATGGTGCATGAGATGAAGGAGTGTAGGCTAGGTTTTGTGAAAAAACCCTAAGGTGAATTATTGGACCCTTTGTGCGCACAATGTAGGTTAATTAGTAGGATGGAATGATAAGATTTTCTTACTTGAAAATCCCACCAAATATGCGCATGGTTGGAAGGAATCAAGGATTTGTTTGCAATTCAAAATTGCTAACCACATTGCATTTGAATCCTTATAAGATTAGGTCATTATCCTTTCGAGATTCTGACCTAATCATCATCACATGAACAACCATGTCATGCGCCCCATTTTGTCCTATTTTAAGTCCAGATACATTGAGTAGTTGCATTCAAATTTTGAATCAACTAACTCACTGATTCTCTTAACCAACCAAACTAGAATAGTAGTACATTTAGATGACAAAATGACACTCACTTTGAATTCAAATTTGCGCACCACTTCATCATTGGATAAGATCAAATATCTTTTTCTTGTTGCAGGGAATATTCCAAAAGATATCATCTTATCCTTTTGTTATGAAACAACTTTTCATAGCCAATTCAAATTCGAATTCAAACACTTGAATTCAAATATTCAAACATTCAAATTCAAAATCCAAAATTCAAAATTCAAATTTCAAAATTCAAATTCCAAATTCAAATTTCAAAATTCAAAATTCAGATTTCAAAATTCAAATTCAAAATTCAAATTCCAAATTCAAATTTCAAAATTCAGATTTCAAAATTCAAAATTCAAATGTTTGATTTATAATTTAACTAATTAAATTAATTAGTAATGGCTTGGACTATCCAAGCCCATTACTAAGCTCCATGCACCCTCCACCCATTTAGGTGGGCTTCCAAACAGCTTCTTGGGCTAACAACCATTATTAGGCCCAATACCTTTAAAGCTAGTTCATCATGACTACAAGGTGTTAGTGTGTGACCCATTAGGTCCAACTTAGCTTCTGACATAACTGGACTTGGGCCCAACAAGCCCACAACCCAATTAATGACAACACAAAGCACTAGCAATGCTTTGTTGCCCCAGAACTAGTCAGATTAATGACTTGATCATCCTATTGCACATATTTGGTTACCGTATGTATTTCCCTTCATCTTGGTTATCATCCCATTAACCTAGGGTAAGGAAATGTATCAACCCCTGCAGTTTAGGGTAAGCTTTATTCGAAATAGGGAATCTTCAATTTACTGACTCTAAAGGCAGATCATCTCATAATCTCTTTTACTATGCATAGATTCCCGAGTCCCTGTAAATGTCATCACAGATACTCAAGAGATACCTGTTCTATTTCAAGGGGTTTATCCAGTTCATTCATATAATATTAACAATAATATCGAGACACAATATGAAACTGAATAAATAGTGCTTTCATTTATTTACGACAAACAAAGTTCTACATCTAGTGTCCTTTATTTAATCAAAAGATTGTCTCTAGGACACCCATATACTAACATGTCCGGATGAGGAAAAAGCACACTGAAAAGTCTCGTGTTAATATGTGGGGATAGTCATTGATTCTTGAAGCGGCCGGGCGTTACAAGTGGTATCAGAGAGCATGGCCTCTCATCTAGTACGATGTAGTTCGAGGATGAACTAGGCGGAAGCTGGTGGGCTTGTAACATCCCAGGCGCTGACGAGGGCGGGGAGTGATTGCCGGTGCGAAAGGGCACAAACAAGGAGCGGCTCCTGGCAGGCTTTTAGGGACGGGGGTACATGAATGAATCGAATCAACACACGAAAGAGAGGGATTCCAAAGACTGTGCTGGTATGGGACGGTACAGTTTGGAATAGCTTATAAGAATTAATTGGTACTACCTATACTATCAAAATGTATCTTCTTTTCGGTAGCCCGGAACAGAAGAACTCCACAGTTAAGCGTGCTTGACTTGGAGCAATTCTGGGATGGGTGGCCTCATGGGAAGTTTTCCCAGGAAGTGTGCGAGTGAGAAAAAAACACATTAAAAAGTTTCGTGTTAGTATGTGGAGATAGTCATTAATTCTTGAAGCGGCCGGGCATTACAATTCCGATCTATTTGTTATATAATTAGTGGGCACAGCGATTAGCTTCCACAACAATAATATTTATATATAAGTTCTAAATTATTAATAGTTGGTAGCACATGAGTCGTTGGCTGCCACTTTTTATACTTAATCAAATGTCCATTTCAGCTGTCTCTGGCCTGTTTCCAAAATTTAGTTATTACCTGCATGAAACACGAGTGTTTTTTTTTTTCCTGAAGCCGCAATCATGCTTTGACACGTATTATAGATAAAAATTAGATGGATTAGACAGTGGCTAACAAATTACGCATAAAAAGCAAATAATAATGGTAAACAAAAAAAATGGAATTGATTTTGTTATGGTTCATTTTTATTTTTATTTTGATATTTTGAAAATTTATTTTTTGTAAAAAATAAATTTGAATTTTTTTTAATAATTTATTAAATAATATAATATAGCAAAAAATCTAACCTAATAAATACTGGGTTTATCATCTATCATTTAACATGATCACAAAATTTTTCCTACACACAATATTTTGTGGGGCCCGCAATAAAAAAAATTGGCACGCAAAACGAATCTCTATAACATAACACAATCACTTTTCCTACAACATAACTATTATAAAACCCATAAATATTATTCAAAATATAAAATTACTATTTCAATTTGATTATTGTGACAGTAGATTATTTCAATAAAGTACAAAAATTCTATGAAACGCATACATTAAATTAAATTAAATCAAAATGTTGTGTGTAATTAACATTGAATAGTTATACGAAAATATTCAAATAAAAAGGAATAAATAATTATCTCGAAATAATTTATTGGCTATACAACAAACAATTCTATATGTCCAGTACTATATATCACTGATAATAAAACCGGACCGACTCGGCCGGGTCGACACAGGAACCGATAAATCGATCATATAAGCGGTCCGGTTGAAGCAACGGACTTGCCATGCGTCAGAACCGGTGTGACCCGGTCCAACCCCAGCCGGTTTTCATGAAAACCAGTGACCCGACCAGGTCCCCAAAAAAAACTCCAAATTCTTTTAAAAAAAAATCATAATGGACATATTTGAATATTTTTTTGCTTATTGACTTACATAAATTATGTACCTACTGAAAGTAAACTTGCCTTGAAGGCCGAAGCATGTGGGAGGGAAAAAACAAAAAATTTTCCTTGCGGAAACACACATGCATACAAATTTCATGCTTTAAGACAACATGATGTTACTTTATTTATGATCTGATCACCAGGGAGATCACTATCAGGTTTGAAGGGTTCAAACCCTCCAACGTTGATCCACACCACCCATGTCAAGATGCAAGAACTCCTTCTTGAAAGCCACCAAATGGCCACCACCGAGAGGCTTGCTATGCGCTCAATAGGTGAAGAAGGAGGCTAGGTTTATGTGTTTAGAAGAGTGAAGTCTTCAGCATGAAAACTTCACAAGAGTGGTGCAAGGATTGAGTAGAATTGGCTAGGTGTTCATGTGAAAACCCTTAGGAGAATTCTCCCCTTGTGCGCATAAGAGAGTGAGGGAGAGAATGAGAAGATTTTCAATTCCAAAATTACCTCCTAATTTGCGCACAACAATGAGGAAATAAAGGAGTTGTTGCAATTCAAAATTGCCAACAACCTCCTTTTTGAATCCTTATGAGATTAGGTCTTTATCTGATTAAGATTCTGACCTAATGGTCATCACATGACCACCCATATTGTGCGCCCCATTTAGTCCCAAAAGGAGTCCAGATATGTTGAGTAGTTGCATTCAAATTTGAACCAACTCACTCACTGATTCTCTCAACCAACCAAATCTGAATTGGAGCATATTTGGTTGACAAGATGACACTCATCTCCAACCAAAAGTGGCGCACCAAATCATCTTTGGATGAGATCAAATATCTTTTCTTGATGCAGGGGATTTGTTCCAACAAGATCTCATCTTATCCTTTTGTTATGAAATAACTTTTCATAGGCAATTCAAATTCGAATTCAAACATTTAAATTCAAACGTTCGAAAATTTAAACTCAAAATTCAAATTCAAAATTTAAATTTCAAATTCAAATTTCAAAATTCAAATTTTAAAATTCAAATTCCAAATTTCAAATTCAAAATTCAAAATTAAAAATTCAAATTCCAAATTAAAATTTCTAAATTCCAATTTCAAATTCAAAATTTAAAATTTAAATGTTTGATAATTAATTTAACTAATTAAGTTAATTAGTAATGTCTTGGACCATCCAAGCCCATTACATGATCCATGCGCCCTCTTCCCTTTAGGTGGCTTCCAAACAGCTTCTTGGGCTAACAACCATTATTAGGCCCAATACCTTTAAAGCTAGATCATCATGACTATAAGGTGTTAGTGTGTGACCCATTAGGTCCAACATAGCCTCTGACATAAATGGGCTCGGGCCCAACAAGCCCATAATCCATTTAATGACAACACAGAGCACTAGCAATGCTTTGTTGCCCCAGAGCTAGTTAGATTAATGACTTGATCATCCTATTACACATATTTGGTTGTCGTGTGTATTTTCTTTCGTCTCGGTTACCTTCCTATTAACCTAGGGTAAGGAAATGTATCAACCCTCGCGGTTTAGGGTAAGTTTTATTCGAAATAGGGAATCTTCAATTTACTGACTCTAAAGGCAGATCATCTTATGATCTCTTTTACTATGCATAGATTCCTGAGTCCCTATAAATGTCATCCCGATTTCTCCGGTTTACAGATAACCTAAACTCTCAAAGAGATTTGACGAATTCCTTTAGCTTATCACCCTAGCCCTGTGATCTTTCAGGACAAGCCCAACAGTATACCTATGAGTCTCCATGTTTCAGGCAGACGAGGTATACAATCAAAGTATGCCTTCTAGAACACAGTCTAGGTAATAACTTCTGGTCTAAGGAAAGACATACCCATATATAAAGAGACTACTCTAATGATACTATCTGTGAGATTTCCTCATAGAGTCTCTTTGTGGGTCTGTTCAGTGCGAGCTATACCCTTATAGGTCCGCCCACGACTTTAGCTAAGACATCTCCATATCTGTTGCACATGAGGTCTTTACCTTGTATCCATATACAAGTAGATAAGTCGTTGTAACAGCCCGTTACGTACCGGAGATGTTATCAACAAATATGATATTAAGCGCAATTACAATCACAGTAATTGAGTTAATTGAATTATGGGAAAACTTTTTCCTTTTATTCCTTCCTCATTTTAAACAATTAACCATTTCCGTAACTAATCAAAACAACTCTGTAATTGTAAATGCAAAATTTGCGGAAGCATAAACTTGCTGATATTCACTATCTTTCTTATTACCCGATTAATTTAAACTTATCTTTTGACTCTCATCTCTTACCATGTTATAGCTCTCTTCACAAGCTACACGTGGTTTCAAACCGCGCACAATTCGGAGCTCTGTAGACCAAGTTATGCCATTTGTTTCAGTCTAGAAAAACCATTATTTTTGAAAATTGCACTGTGGTAATCGATTACCATGCCTGTGGTAATCGATTACCATGCATGTGGTAATCGATTACCCAGAATTTCAAAATGAGGCAGAAGTTTCATTTCAGCTCCTCTGTTCTCAGGTAATGCTTAGTAATCGATTACTGAACTAGGTAATTGATTACCAATGCTCAGGTAGTCGATTACTTTGTTCACAGTGGCTCATTTTGCGTCCCCTGTTACATGGTAATCGATTACCATGCAATAAAAATGACAGATGATAGCTTTTAATACACAAAAAGAGTGATGTAACTTACTCCTAGAGGCTTCTCCAGCCCATGGCTCACTCAATGTGCAATAATAACATTATGTAAAAATACATGACATACAATATCACAAACAACTAGGCACAATCCAAGAACATCCACAGCTGGATTACGTTCAAGGACCCCATCGTATAACTCCCGAAACCTTCCTGGTGCCTCTCCCATGGTTGAGACAACCCCATGGCAAAACCTAACTGGAACTCCTCATGAGCCCTATCCAGCGGAAGTCCCACATTTGGATCATCCTGGTACCGCTCCCAGAGTCACCAATATCAACTTCAATTTTCACAAGTTATAATTTTCCAAATCACAATAAATTTTATTGCATCAATCATCATCATTTATCAACATGTGTGCTAAGGTATAACTTGCACACCGGGACTCCATAATGAATCCCATACCAGATTGAGTGTCCAATGACACTCCAAAGAGACAATCTCTTCAAACACTTCCCATCATAGGGGATTTCACTTACATCATTGTTCTTTTACCAAAGAATTTACTAATTCATTACAACACACACACACACACACACACACAACACATATATATATATATATATATATATATATATATATATATATATAGGCACCCCGGCCTTCACAAGCACATAGTTATATATATAGTGGCACTTAAGCCATCACAAGATCATTATCTATCTTTATCACAATATATATATACACACACCATGATGCACATTTTGTATTATTAATTAGCCCTTGCACACACACCCCTTAGCCATTATGCCATTTCGAAATACAATAATCACCCTTGGAATTTCCAAGATCATCTATTATGGGTCAATCCTCTTATGTAATATACCACCTGAACCTCTATCAAGGAGCCATTCTCAATAAAAATCCTATGCATCATTGCACACATATAATCAGATCACAACATAAACAAGTCACAACTACTCAACATATAAAAGCATATTAATACCTTTACTACACCATATTTGGTCATACTTTCATAATGCACTATAAGCTAGCATACATGTCTCTCGGACTATTCAAAGTACTACTAGCACGCCCAATCATATATCTTGGTACCTAGTCAAGAACAACATCAACATTGTGTATTTTCAATACATCTCTCACTATAATTTGCATATATATTACTCCATTAGTAACTCTACCACTACGGCAGAGATATCAACCTTTTATTTCACAAAATACCATTCTATTTACCAGCTAGTATCACACCTTCTTACTTGACTCCATCACAATTAATCCTTTATGAAAGGCCATCAGGCCACCATCTTAATATCTCGTCATCACAAGCCTTCCCAGAAGACCTTGACTCAGTCCCTCAGTGCTAATCAATTTTCTATTCCCTTCACATAGGGTGAGAATCCCACGATTCATTTCACAATTTTCGTAAAACTCAAATCCATAATACCACACTTGGTATACGCACATGCACATCTCCGAGTGCCCAAAAATCATACATTAAACAACCATCTCATGGCACCTCACACATTTCATCCTCTTAGACATATTACTGTTCACTTACAGTTATCCAAATTCACCTCTTGCGTTCCTCGCAAGGTACAACCCTCTAATGCAATGGGTAAAAAAACCTTAGATTTAACCCCTCGAGCTCTTGTTGCCCTAAGGGCCCCAGGTGCAATGCCCCACCAATCAGAGAATTTGTCCTTATAATTCACGCAAGAAGAGGTAGCATGCCATCGGCTGTACTAACAGTCCCACTAACACAAGATACTTCCTCACATCACATTACTTATACAACACAATAATAGTCTCCGGGAACATAATCCATACGGAGACAGCCATACACTCCGGACATATAAGCCACACAGAGATAATCACATTCACATCACATCCGTATATAACGGCAAAACGAGTTTTATATAGATACATAATGGTATACTAGTTATATCTTGTTTTTGCACCATCCACTATGACTTTTCAGATATGGTTCTTTCCTCAACAGTCTACTCATTTAACTTGACTAGTCATTGGTCCTAGTCCATAACATAATCAACCTCACATGATTCCAACATCTTTCTCACACTTCGGCACATATTTTACAACTCTTAATAGTACCCGTACTCGGTACCTTCCTAATCCATTGTCTAACATGACTCATAGCAACTATGCTCAACACTATAGAAGATCTATTTCATTAAAACCTTCACTTTTTCTCTCAGTATTTCACTAAGACACCAAGAGTGCCATCATTTTCTAGTCCATGCATTCAACGCATCAGGACCACCAGATAATTCTCAACTTCGAGCGGTGCTCGCCTGGGACTTCCAAGAGCAACACCTCTTAGGATTCAATCCGCAAGGGAAACTCGGGACAATCTTAATCATCACATCATTATCACTCTAAGCATTTAATCCCAAAGGAGACATACCATTTAATGCTTCTAACTACCATAACTTAATTTACAACTTCAAAAGTCTCATCAATATTATGATCTCATTGAAAACAAAGTGAGAGTGAGAAACCTTACCACCAATAGCTCCCTAGGGTACAAGGGGATGATCTCCAAGCAATGAATCAACCCAAAAGTCACCAAAAATTCATCAAAATCCCCTCAAATTCGCGGCTGTCTTTGGCCAAGATCTCATCAATGAGATGGTTTTAAGGCTTAAGGGTACTACCAATGGCTTTAGAAGGTATTTTCCAATAGATTTCAAGCCAAGAATCGCTTGATTTAGTGGAGAAATGAGTGATTTGTGATTCAAAGAAAGTCAAAGCTTCCATGGCCAAGGGAGGGCTGCTGCGCACGGGAGAGGAAGGAGGGAAGAGAGAGAAAATGTCATGAAAATGTGACTTTCAAGTCACTTAAGCCATAGGCGGGTCCCACACGCGTTTTGACTTTAATCCAATCGTCAATTTCAACCACAAATTCATAACCTGCGTATTTTTATGGTCCATGACATATTTTTGTTTCCTAAAAATACTGATAAAAATTTCACACTTATCGGTACAATTATACCGCAGTATTTTAACACCGGAAAAATAACTATTCATCAAAATTTTCAAAACTTGCCCATTCACTTAATTTTTCGTCCTGAATCCATTTCCGGCATTATTTTTATCATTTGAGATCTCCTACTCCATTTTTCATGCATCGGTTTACGTTTTTGGCAAATTACCATTTTGTCCTTGGTACACATTTTGACCCCAATTTCAGGATTTCTACTAAACCTTCCCTTTTAACCAAAAATATATCATATAAATTCACATTTGAATTTACAAGGTGTTATAGTCGTGCTAGTCTTACCCGAGATCACTAATCCCTATTCTCAGTGTCTCTAGACTAGAAACATAAAATTAGGAATAAACGTGCGGTATCCTTGAATCCTCATGATCGTGATCTCATCACAGATACTCAAGAGATACCTGTTCTATTCCAAGGGGTTTTTCCAGTTTGCTTATAATATATTAACAATAATATCGAGACATAATATGAAGCCGGATAAAGAGTGCTTATTATTTATTTGCGACAAAAAGGTCTACATCTAATGTCCTTTATTTAATCAAAAGATTGTCTCTAGGACACCGATATACTAACACCTACACCACTAATATTATCTCAATTACTATGCATAAAATTTTGATTTCATTTATAGTTAGAGATATCGTTTTCTGAGTCTAAAATCTCATATCACGATCATTATATTTTTGTTTGATCCTTTATTGGATAATAATAATTTGATTATTATTTTTTATATTAAAATATTTGAAATTTTTATCATTTTTTTAGATATTTGAGTATGTTTATAATTTATAAATATAAATTATAAAATTACATATAATTACCGAGTCATGTGGTTGAACTAGTGACCCACTGGTTGAACTAGTGACCCAGCAACCCAGTGCCTTGACCGGGTCAATGACCAGACTGATTTTAATAACATTGTTATATATCATGGGTTTTAATTATTTCATGTTATAAATACATATTATGTGGGGCCATATTTATTACAAGAACAAAAGAAACTGTTGCGTAAAAATTGAAAAATAATTGATAGAAAAAAATAATTTATATAACATGAGAAAAGGATTCGGGTTAAGTCGGAGTAAGACTGAGTATCTGAAGTGTGATTTTTCTCCGGTAAGAGATGTAGATCAAGATCCTGTGCATTTAAGTGATCAAGAGGTACCGAGAAAGATGCTTTTAGATATCTGGGATCCATTTTGCTAAATGGTGGAGAGATTGATGAGGATGTAAATCATAGAATCAGAGCAGGGTGGATGAAATAGCGTAGTGCATCTGGGTTTTTGTGTGACCGCAAAATTCGCCATAAGTAAAAAGGAAAATTATATAGAACAGTAGTAAGACTTGTAATGCTACATGGAGCTGAATATGGGCCAGCACATAGGCAACATGAACATAAAATGGGAATAGCAGAGATGAGGATGTTAAGGTGAATGTGTGGTTATACGAGGATGGATAAGATAAGAAATGAAGATATTCGGCGAAAGGCATGATTACTACCGGTGGCTGAAAAGATGAGAGAACATAGATTGAGGGTTTGGGCACGTAATGAGAAAGCCCATGGATGCTCTCGTAAGAACAAAAGTCTGTTACCAAGAGCTCAACATAAAGAAAGGTAGAGGTAGACCAAAACTTACTTGGGAGGAAGGTAGTAAAACAAGACTTAATAGAATGTGATATAGATTGGCAGACGATGTGCCTTAGAACGAAATGGAGAAGAGCTATAAGCAATAGCATGGTGGAGGATTAGACCTGTTGTTATTCCTATGTTCCAGATGGTCCACTTTTAGTCATTTTCCTCTTTATTTTCCCCTATTCTTCTTTTCCCCTTCTTTTATTACTTATATATATATATATATATATATATATATATCTAAAAAAGCTGCATTTAAAATTAATTGTAGAAAATAAAAATATTGTATTTATTTCCAACTTTGTATGGCCACCCCATGTTTTAAACTACGTCGTTTTGATTATTTATTTCCTTATATTTATTGATTCACCTTTGAATGGTTATGCTAAACCCATATATATATATATATATATATATATATATATATATATATATATATATTATCACCATTGATCCATCTTTGTACGGTTATGATTTATTGATTCACCGGAGATAAAGTTATCTCCGGCAGCTTGAGAAATGATAAGCCTTATATATATATATATATATATATATATATATATATAGAGGTAGGATCCTTTGACACCGTTGTCAAATTTCAATTTTGACACCTTATCTGAGAGTCGTTAGATAAAAAAAATCAATGGTTCTGATTTGTAAGCATGTGACACCAATGATATTTTTTGATCTAAAGGTTCTAAGATGAGGTGTCAAAACTGAAATTTGATGTTAAAGGATCCTACCTCATATATAAATATATATATATATATATATGTATATATATATATGTATGTATATATATATATATGTATATATATTATGACTATTTTTTTTTCTTTTCAACTTTTTCGTATTTTTTATTTGGCTTCATCTACCATCGACTCTAATTAATTTGAAATGAAGATGATGTTGATGTTGATATTGATGTTGATAAGAAAATATTTTCATATATTATACTTTTCATAGAATCAATATCTATAACAATTATAGAAATAGTAATAACTTTCCATTTCTTTAGATGCGGCTATCATTGTCATGATCGTTTACAGGACAGGATTTCTCACGGAAAAAGATAAAAAGGATTGGATAGGATTGCAAGCATGGCACTAATAATTATTAGGGATAATTTATTCTATTTATTATTGATTATCAATCTCAGGTACCTTTATCATTTTTCTCTCATATTAAAATTATGATATAATAGTATTATGGAATGATAGATAAAAGTAAATAAAAAAATAGATAGAATAACATATCTCTAATTATTATAATATATATATAGATAAGTGTGTATCATTTTAAAAGACACAAAATTGTGCCATTTAAGTGAGAAAAAAAATAAATCATGTGAGAGAGAATGGGGAGAAAAGTTTTAAAGATGTGGATCTCACCTCTTTAGAATAGTGAAATGATGTAAGATGTGTCATTTAAAATCACACACATTCTTTCCATACGTATATGCTAGAATTGAATTATTAGCATGCTTGTTTTAGATTTTTGTTCAACCTAATATCCGTTCACTAATGGGAGGAGGAAAAAATTTCCCCCCTCTCGTCAATTTTCATTTTGGTTATTGATCTATCACAACCGTGTTTGATTTGAAAGATTAATTTAACACTATTTGCGTTCCTTGAAATTATTGACAAACAAGCAGCATAGTGTTGGATATAAATAATTTTGCTAAGTGTAAAACAAAATATTCCCGCATCAACATTATGCAGATAAGAACGCTGGGTGAATAAATTGTTTATAAATATATACATTATTATGATAAAAACAGTAATTAATTATTGGGTTAGGATCACTTTACACATCAGTATAAGTTACACTCTTAATCTTGTCCACTAATCCCACTTATATCTAAAGGCTCAAATTTTTTAATAATGTAAGTCATTGGATATAAGTTGATTAATAGTCAAGATTGAGTGTAAGATTTTTAACTCTTATACCGGAGTAAAAATATCCTGCCACTTATCTATTAATCAGTTATCTATGTTTACTTTTATTGGGTTAATGTACCTAACTCGATACACCACGTACATGCCTTTTTTTTATTCGATGTCCAACAGTGTCTCCCTTCCTCAATAGAAATTAATGCCTTGAAATTTATTATTATCCAGAGATATTTTAATCGGTTCATTATTTCGTGACTAATTTGATTTAAAATGAATCCCGAAATTAAAGTTTTAAATTCCTCCGAAAGACGATGTTGGAGAAAATTGAACACATATTCTCATTCTTCCCTATTTACTTAGATCTCTGGCATTCGGTAAGAAATTTAAACTTACAGTCTATGAAGCATCGACACCGACAGACATTTTCGATACATTCCAAATACGTTCTCGATACGTTCATTAATTCGTCGATACGATAAAATACGTTTATGATATGTTCCCGATACGCGTATCAGATAAGTTGGACAAAAATTCGAAGTATCGGTCCTCCATAACTGAGAGTAACGTAGTCCGAGACTTCCTTGCGGTGATTTTACCATCTTAATTAGTCATTTTCACAGATTAAGTTCAGATGAAATTAAAACACCAAAAATTTATTGTTTCTTGATATTTCGAAATTCATCTCTTTTTATCCGATTTTCCGGCAAGATTTGAAATACTATAATTTTTCTATGCAGTTTACACAGTTCCTTATTCACGACATAGTCAAATTTATTAATCTTAATCTCCTTAGGCCTACACGATTATCCACGTTAATATATCTAAAACCAAATAAAAGAATCACTTAATCGAATAAGCTTAAATATATTATGATTTAGCCCATTTTTATGGAAAGAGAAAACTACAATTGATTTAACCCTAACATAATTATAAAATTCTAACAGTTAGCCCTGAACTCATACTTGTGTACATAATTGTGTGTTTTACATCCATACAAATTTATATCGTAGATATACGTATATATATTTATCATGGTGAGAAGAGAGAGAGAGAGAGAGAAGCATCATAATTGATCAATAGCAGCAGTTGCCATGACACTGGAGGACAAGAGCAGCCACAATAATCTCATAAGAACAAAGCAACTTGTTGAAGAGGAATCTCCATTGCTACCAAGGAAGAGAGATGAGAAGATTCAGGGGTCCAACGGTAGCGGGGCTTCCATTACTGGGTCAGTCTTCAATTTGTCAACTACCATCATTGGTGCTGGGATCATGGCCTTACCTGCAGCCATGAAAGTTCTGGGTCTGGCTATGGGTATTGTTGCAATCATATTCCTTGCCTTGCTCACAGAGACCTCTTTGGAGATGCTCATGAGGTTTAGCAGAGTTGGTAAAGCTGGGACTTATGGGGAGGTGATGGGGTATTCTTTTGGTAGTTTTGGAAGATTGGTGTTTCAGATATCTGTTCTTATCAACAACTTTGGGATACTTGTTGTCTACATGATCATAATTGGTAATGCATATGTGCATTTATTTGATGTTATATACACACATTCACACATATTTTTATAATTTTGCATTCCTAATATATTTCCCAATTCGCACTTCTTAGGAATTTGTCATTGAAGAATCAATCTTGGTGTTGCAACTGATCCAGTTTTAGTTTTAATTGCGAGTATTATGAGGCGAATCGTGAACAGAGTTATTTTATAACTTGTCGTGCCTTAAAAAGAGGATGAGCTGAATGTTTTTTTGCTTGGCTTTGTAATTGATTTCCAGGTGATGTGCTGTCTGGAACATCTTCGAGTGGAATTCATCATTTTGGTGTACTCGAAGGATGGTTTGGTGAATACTGGTGGACTGGGCGTACTTTTGTTCTTCTTGTGGCAGCACTTTTGGTATTTGCTCCATTGGGGTTTTTTAAGAGGATAGGTACAATACTTTGATTTCAAGCATGTTACTTAATTTACGTTATTTGGTAAGTGGGTTATTATTGTGAATAACCTTTATTTTATTTATGCTTGCAGATTCATTGAGATATACTTCTGCTCTAGCAGTGGCTCTGGCAATTGTCTTTCTAGTCATAACTGCAGGAATCACATTTATTAAATTGTTTAATGGCAGTATAGCGAGTCCCAGGTTGCTTCCTAATATTCTAGATATTACATCTATATGGAATCTTTTTACAGCAGTTCCAGTTCTTGTGACTGCATTTGTTTGTCATTACAATGGTAAGCTACCTGAATCTATCCTGCAATTTTAAAATTTGCAATTTACTCTTGTTGAGAAGACCCAAATTTCAAATTCAACAACGGCTGAAAAACTTTGAACTTTTATATGATTGAAAAGGAAGGAAAAGGAAACATTTTCTATCTGATACAAGTCTAAGTGGAAAGGTTTCCCTTCTCTATTTATGTTCTTGGTAAATAGTGCTCTTAATTCCTTTTGTATTCTGGAGAAATTCCACTTCCGAGTAACTGGATTGGGGAAAGAAGAGTTCACTGTTATAGCTCAGGGTTTTTGTAATAGCTTATTGAGTTGCATAATGTACTGAATGGATCAAACTGTGTCAAGCATCATACTTTTTTTTTTCGGTGTTTCTTCTTTGAGAATATGCCCAAATTTGCACATTTCTCTTTCTAGTGTTCCAGTTAATTATTTTATTTTCCATTTTAAAGTCCTGATCAAAGAAGTCTCCTCGCTTCCGTAAAAGTAGAGAGACTAGTGAATGACTCAAATGCTGTTACGTGAAATAGTTGGAGTATTTAACTACTACTCTCTGCCACAATGTTTTCTTTCCCCTACTTTTATTGAAAAAGTCTTTAAATGTGTATTATTTTTCTATTCAAATAGAAGTAAATATTTCATTTCAAGTCTATCTGGTAAAATCTTTTCATGAATCTAACATAACTGAACCAGAATCGAGGTAAAAAATAGAGTTTATTGATTGAACAAGCAATCTCTGAATCTGTATCAAAATGATGCTGAAGCAGAGACCAAGAAACAGTACAGAACAAAGCCACTAGGAGTGGACTAGTGGTGAGGAGCTTGGATAGTTTACATCAGTATAGAATAACAGGGATACAGAATTGGCTTTCCCTCCTCGTCTATCTTCTCTAAAACGAGAAAACTACCCTCTATCATTTCCCTCCAATTATTTGTATACACTGTTGTCTCTCCCTTTCTAACTAACTGTTGATTCAGCTGTCAACATAACTGTTATTGAGTTGGAGGTCTGCTAACAAAATCCATATTTGGACAGCATCTTCAGTTAGTCTTGACTTGGTTCAATGCATCTCTCTTTGTTTTGGAGCAACATAGTCTTAGAACAATTAAAGGTGACAAATAAAAATAATAGCAAGTTTACCCGATATTTTCCTTTGTTAGGAAAGCAAAGATACAATGCATTCAAAAATGCTACTGGCAATGAGAGGTCCATTCACTCCTTACACTTCGAATACTTACAGACTTACAACTTTATTAATGGCATCTATGCTTATTCAGTATGATTCCACATGCAGATTGGAATAAGGTTTTTAGACTGTGCTTCTTGCTGAATTCCCTTTTTTTCTTTAAAAAACCAATCCAAGCAAGTTTGATTCTATGTTTGGCACTTTATTATTTGTCATTCAAACAAATTTATTTACATGTCACAATATTTCATTTATGCTTTCTGGTTTACTGAGATATTTGATATAACAAACAATAACATGGAGCAAAATAATGTAGTAGAAAAAATATTTTTAACCAAAGTTCTGTCTTGTGCAGTGCATACAATAGACAATGAGCTAGGAGACTCTTCCTTGATACAATCAGTTGTACGTGCATCACTGGTTCTGTGTTCTACTACATATATTCTTACAGCCGTATTTGGATTTCTCCTATTTGGTGAGTCAACTCTGGATGATGTTTTGGCCAACTTTGATACTGATCTGGGCATCCCTTATAGCAGTCTGCTGAATGACGTTGTTCGGATTAGCTATGCCCTCCATCTCATGCTTGTTTTCCCAGTCATCTTCTTCTCGCTACGCTTCAATTTGGATGATCTTATCTTTCCTTCAGCTAGGTCATTGGAATTAGAAAAGTGTAGGTTTGTCTTGATCACCACTGGACTCATTTCTTTACTCTATGTGGCTGCAAATTTTATACCTAGCATCTGGTATGCTTTTCAATTCACCGGAGCAACTGCCACTGTTTGCCTTGGGTTTGTTTTCCCTGCAGCAATTGCTCTGAGGTGGGTTTCCTCTTTTTAATCTAAATGTTACTCATGATCACATCATTTTTCATTATTTTGGGTTAATTGCGTCATCTTCCGCGTGATTTATGATTAGTTACTCGTCTAGGGATTTAACCTCAGCCTTTAGGATGAAGCCAATGGCATCCCATAGAAATAACTGACTTGTATTTTTGGCTCTTGGCTTCTATCAAAATAAACCCATCTGTATCTACAGCTAAAACTTTAGGCATTCCCCAGTTCCCATTTTAGTATTAAGGCCTCTGGACTGCTATGCTTTCTAATTTTCTTCTGGTATATAGGATAACACTTGTAGAGATGGCCATGTTTTAGTAAAAGACTGAATAGTAGCATGCCAGTTGTTTAACTCAATTCTGCCAGCCTGAAATTCAAGAGTGTTGATTTCCTATTTCCTGTATTCTTGGTAATCCATGCTGGAGTGGTAGAAGCTGCTCAAGTTGCTCCATGAATGTACAGATTCAGTGAAAAAGCCATTAGTATTAAGTTGGCTCAAACAATCAAAGCTACATTGAGGCATTTTCCCTGCTAACCTATATTTCTGCTGTTTCAGGGATCCCCATGGTATTGCAACAAAGAAGGACAAGATTTTATCCGTTGTTATGATTTTTCTTGCTGTGTTCTCAAACGTTGTGGCTATATACAGTAATGCAGATGCCTTGTTCAGGAAACATGTTGATCCTCACCATTGAGTTACTTGGGTGCGTATACTAGCATTGTCAGAGAAAAGGTCTCTTTTAAGTCAATGAAAAACTAAGCCTTAGAGAGAGTTTTCCCAAGGCTCACACTTCAAAGAGTTTGGGAAGGAAAATTGTAAGTTCAAGTTAAAGACTATCTGAAATATAGACATTAATATTGCACATGTAATGCTAATGTTTCTCAAAGCACTTATCAAGCGGTGCCTAATCGTGCAACCTTTTAGAAAACTCTAATCCTGTGCCCATCTAGTTTACTTGATTCGACAATTTTGTTGTTGTTGTCCTTTGAATAATTTTACTATAATACGCTAAAGTATGGGTAATTTTGATGAATAGTGATTGTCGGTTAATATTTCTAATATTTTTTTTTTTTAAAATAATATCATGTCATGATTGAATTATCACTTCTTCTAACGGATAATTTGTTGTGCCAAATGATCACTCAAAGGACAATTTTCTTTTAAAATGTTAAACTGGCTCAGATAAAAATATCAATTCATTTGTCAATTTTAAGTGATGAAGCGCACAAACTAAATTGAACAATATAAACCATTACAAAATTTTTAAAAAGTGTGCTAAGGTTCTGCTAGGATTTTGGTGCATGGTAGACGACGTAAACGGTGCAACCTTTGCACCATTGAAGGAACCCGATGGTGGAGCAAGCTCTCAACAAGTTTGAGATGACATGTCAGATCTGATCAAGATCGATGGCCCTGCTTTGCGCGATTTAGATTCAGGCGACTATAACATGCTGGATGTGGGTTAAAAACAGAAACCTTCTTCATTTGTGGGAGTGGTGCATGTAAGAAAATTCATAAAATAGGATTATATGATTTTAGAACACCAAAAGATTATAGGCTTACTTGTTGACGACATGATTCTTGATAACTCAATTCTAGTGTTTGCTCCGGTATTCCTACAATGGGAAGACCAGGATCGATGGGGGCGGGTTAATAAGTTTGGTTAGGTCCTCTCTGCAATTCACACCACTTCCTGATCACAACCGTCGATGGGGCGAGATGTGGAGTGACGACATGATTCTTGATACCTCAATTATAGTGTTTGCTTCGGTATTCCTACAATGGAAAGACCAGAATCGATGGGGCGGGTTAATAAGTTTGGCTAGGTCCATTTTGCAATTCACACCATTTCCTGACCACAATCATCAATGGGGTGAGTTGTGGAGTGATGGTTTTCCAACTCACTGTGAATGCAGAGAGGACCTAGCCAAACTTATTAACCCTATCCCCTTCCCATCATGGGCCTATGAGTTAGGCCTACACTGTTACCCACACTAATCAATTTACAGATATCCAAGCCCAAATCAAAAGGATCACTAATTAACTGGGCTTTATATTGCACCCTTATATGGATCATGACTTATCCCGTTTTTTATTAAAACAAGAAAAACTACAATTGATTGAAGCCCACAATTATTATAAAAATTTCTAACATTCTCCCACTTGGGCAAAATCAATTGTAAAACTTTAATTTAAAAGAGAAAAGAAAAATAAGTTATTTGAAAACGACTCTCGGGCTAAAGACTAATTCTTATAATGTGGCCACATTTTAAGAAAACCCATGATCCAAGGTGCGATATCTGAATATGACTCAATCCAACTAAAATCAAATAACATTGAATCAGGCGGTGATTATACCCTTACCGATATAAGACCTTCCATGATCACAAATGTTACTTGACTCCGTCGACTAGTCATTAGTGTGGAGTGTAGGAAGAAAATAGCATGCCAATGTGATCCAACAAAAGCCAAGCCAAACTGCCATTTTCTCTGTCAGTCCTCAAATTTCTCTCAAATGCCTTAAAGCCAGAGAAATTTCATGGTTTATCAAAGAACCATCATATAATCAAATATGGTGTCGACTACGAGCCCTGTAGTCCTAACAACACCATTATGTCTCAAACTCCCATTTAGTGTCAACCACAAACATGATGGTTCCAATGACACCGAGTTCCGAAATCATGCCTCAAACTCCAATATAGTGTCAACCACGAGCATGGTGGTCCCAACGACACTGAGTTTCAAAATATTATTATCATGCCTCAAACTCCAATATATCGTCAACCACAGGCATGGTGGTCCCAACGACACTGAGTTTCAAAATCATGCCTCAAACTCCAATATAGTGTTAACCACAGGCATGGTGGTCCTAACAACATTGAGTTCCAAAATTTTATTGTCATACTTCAAACTCCAATATAGTGTCAACCACAGGCATGGTGGTCCTAACGACACTGAGTTCCAAAATATCTCACAATTGATAACATAAATACATGTACTCAATATATACAATAATAAAACTCAAAGCATTATCAAATGCTCCAAAATGATTTATCTGTCAACCAAATATCAATTATATCCAAAATAAATAGCTCAACATCGTAAAACAATAAAAAATTTAAACTCCCATTAATCAACTAAATCAAGGGAATTCACAATGTCTATATTCTTCACATGTATTTATCATGGGCCTAAATTCTTTGGTTAGAGAGTCGGTCAATATCCTCAACAACTAAGTCATTCACATACAATACAAGAAAATGAATTTTTCTCCCACTGACCTTATGGTAAATATACTGACAGTAATTATTTTCATCATAGCTCAAGAAAGTCACTGCCTCATCATATCACCATTAATGTAAAGTAAAATTCATATTGATTTAAAAATGATATAGAATTCAAAGTCCTTCTCAAAGAGACCTTATAGAAAATTCATTTCAAAATAAACTCATATCCTGACATTAAAAACTAAGCAATTATCTCCCACCGACTCAAAGAGACCTTATTGCATGTCCCTAGTCGGGTCTGTATCCTGTTATGGAAGATTGCTCATGTCCGCTTGCCTACTAGAGATTTGCTAGCGAGAAGAAACATGGCTTCTCCAACCTGCCCCCTGTGTCAGATACATGATGAGACCATTTTACATATGGCTCGTGACTGCAATAAAATAAAGCAGGTGTGGATGGATCTCATTAACCCTGCTTTTTACTCTCTGTTTTTTAGTGCAGATTTAAGTTCCTGGTTGCTCCTGAACGTGATGAATGATGTTGTCATGAAACTAAATGAGCATTGGCCTATCTGGTTCGCGATTACAGTGGATTGTGCTTGGCGTTGGAGGAATGAAGTGGCCCATGGGGAGGAGGATAATTTTTTGGCTTACAAGAGTCAAACAATTATTAGGCAGGTGTAAGAGATCATTTCGGCTTGGAATCTGCGTGCGTTTGGGATGTCTGGTAGAAGACAGTTTCACATACCTGTTGTGTGGCAGCCCCCTAATACCGGTTGGATTAAGATTAACACAGATAGGGCATCCAAATTCAATACTAGAGATGTGGCTTGTGGAGGCCTTTTGAGGGATGAGACTGGTAGGTGGATTCAAGGATTTTCCTATCACATTGGTAAGTGCTCGGCCTTTGTTGCCGAACTCTGGGGTGTGCTTAAAGGTCTTGAATTGGCTTGGAATGGAGGGTGGCGTCGTTGTGTTTTAGAAAGTGATGCTAGTTCAGTGATCACTATGCTCTCTAAGTTTGGGGGAGCAGCTCGAGAGTCTCGTTTGGTGACTCACATTCGAGCATGGTTACAGAAAGAGTGGGAGGTGCATCTGGTTCACGTGTTTAGAGAAAGCAATGGATGTGCAGACTGGTTGTCTAAATATCCTTTGGAGCATCATTTGAATAATAATTTCACTATTTTTGATTCTCCTCCTCCTGGGATTTTGCCTTTGTATTTGGCAGATTTTTCGTTGGTTTGTAATTTCCGTAGAATTAATCTGAACTAGTATGTGTTGTTTGGGGCTTTTTGCCCTTTCCTTTTACCAAAAAAAAAAATTGAAAAATGAACATAAATATTTATTACAAAATTAAACATGAATAAGAGCTCACAAAATTAAATATGAATGAGAGCAAATAATTCCAAATAAATATTCATGTATATTAAAAATTAAAATAAATATTTCAAAATGAATCAAACATAGAAGGTCATTATTAAGGCAAAATAGGAATGCATCAGAGTAAATTACAGTGCAATATACACCTTTAATTAAATCAAGATATTATAATGAGGCCAACATAATAGTACATTCCCCTTTGGGCAGAACGCACTAACCAAAGTCGAACCAAGGCCAGAACCTCAGATGAGTTAATCAATGAGCACAACACTGGGTTTGAAAATCTATCCCCTTTGGACAGATAGAATCCTAGACCAATGAGCCTCCAATAACTTCATCTATAATCTCAAGAAGAAGTTGCTAGGATGAGTTAATCATTTAACACAACATGTTGTCATAACAAGGTCAACATAATAGTACATTCCCCTTTGGGTAGAATGCATAAACCAAGGTACAAACTAAGGTCAGAACCTCATATGAGTTAATCAATGAGCACAATATTGGGTTCGAAAATCCATCCCCTTTGGGCAGATAGATCTCTAGCCCAATGAGCCTCCAATAACTTAATCTACAACCTCATAAAGAATTTTATCAATGAGCATACTGAAAGTAAAATGGCCTTGAAGACCGATGCATGTAAGGTGGAAAAACAAAAAAATTTCACGCAGAAACATACATGCACATAAAGATCCATGCTTTAGGACAGCATGATGTTACCTGTTTTGGCCTGATCAGTCAGGGAGATCAATTGTCAGGTCTGAAGGGTTCAAACCCTCTAATGTTGATCCACACCACCGTTCGTCAATGATGCAAGAACACCTTCTTACAAGCCACCAGATGATCACCACAATGAGGCTTGCTATGCGCTCAATTGGTGAATGTGGAGGCTAGGTATTATGTTTGGAAAGGTGTAGTGAACTACCCTATAGAATGACGCAAGAGAAGGATGGAGAGTGGGCTAGGTTTTTGTGAAAACCCTAAGGAAAAGAACAACACAAGTAAGTATGCGCACAAGAGGGAAGAGAGAGTAGTATATAGTAATCAGATTTTTCTTTCAAAAACATTTGAAAGTGGCGCACAAAATCAAGGAGAATCAAGTGGAGTTGTTGCAAATCAAATCTAGCCAACAACCTCCAATCTTATCCTCATAAGACTAAGTTCAAACCTAGTCAAATTCTGATTTAAAAACCATCATATGGTTACCCATTTTATGCGCCATATTCAGCCCAAAAAAGGGTCCAAATATGTTGAGTAGTTGCATTCAAAATTTGAACCAACTCACTCACTTATTCTCTCAACTACCAAATCTGATTGGAGCTTGTTTGAATGACTAGATGACATTCATATCCACTCAATATGCGTCCCAAAACAGCCCTTGGTTATCTCCAAAGATCTCCTCTTGATACAAGGGATTTGTTCCAATAAGATCTCATCTTATCCTTTTGTTATGAAACAACTTTTCACAGCCAATCCAAATTCGAATTCAAACACTTGAATTCAAATGTTCAAACATTCAAATTCAAAATTCAAAATTTCAAATTTCAAATTCAAAATTTAAATTTCAAAATCCAATTTCAAAATTCAAATTTCAAATTCAAAATTCGAATTTCAAAATTTAAATTCCAAATTCAAATTTCAAAATTCAAATTTCAAATTCAAAATTCAAAATTCAAATGTTTGATAATTAATTTAACTAATTACATTAATTAGTAATGTCTTGGACTATCCAAGCCCATTACAATGCTCCATGCGCCCTCCACCATTTAAGTGGGCTTCCAAACAGCTTCTTGGGCTAACAATCATTATTAGGCACAATACCTTTAAAGATAGTTCATCATGACTACAAGGTGTTAGTGTGTGACCCATTAGATCCAACTTAGCTTCTGACATAACTGGGTTTGGGCCCAACAAGCCCACAACCCAATTAATGACAACACAGAGCACTAGCAATGATTTGTTACCCCAGAACTAGTCAGATTAATGACTTGATCATCCTATTGCACATATTTGGTTAGCGTATGTATTTGCCTTCGTCTCGATTATCTTCCCATGAACTAGGGTAAGGAAATGTATCAACCCCTGCGGTTTAGGGTAAGCTTTATTCGAAATAGGGAATCTTCAATTTACTGACTCTAAAGGCAGATCATCTCATGATCTCTTTTACTATGCATAGATTCCCGAGTCCTTGTAAATGTCATCCTGATTTCTCCGGTTTACAGATAACCTAATCTCTCACAGAGATTTGACGAATTCCTTCAGCTTATTACCCTAGCCCTGTGTCCTTTCAGGACACGCCCAACAGTATACCTATGAGTCTCCATGTTTCAGGCAGACGAGGCATACAATCAAAACATGCCTTCAAGAACACAGTCTAGGTAATAACTTCTGGTCTAAGGAAAGACATACCCAAATATAAAGAGATTACTCTAATGACACTATCTGTGAGATTTCCTCATAGAGTCTCTTTTTGGGTCTGTTCAGTGCGAGCTATACTCTTATAGGTCCACCCACGACTTTAGCTAAGACATCTCCATATCTGTAGCTCATGAGGTCTTTACCTTGTATTCATATACAAGTAGAAAAGTCGTACTAGTCTTACCCGAGATCACTGATCCCCAATCTCAGTGTCTCTGGACTAGGAACATATAATTAGGAATAGACATGCGATATCCTTGAATCCTCATGATCGTGATCTCATCACAGATACTCAAGAGATACATGTTCTATTCCAAGGGGTTTATCCAGTTTATTCATATAATATTAACAATAATATCGAGACATAATATGAAACTGGATAAATAGTGCTTTTATTTATTTGCGACAAACAAAGTTCTACATCTAGTGTCCTTTGTTTAATTAAAAGATTGTCTCTAGGACACCCATATACTGGTTTCAGAGATGTGTCCCCTTTGGGCAGACAGATCACCTAGACCAATGCACCTCCATTAACATCATCCCAAATAAGTTCACAGTTATAACACACAATTACCCCCTTTGGGCAGGTAATTGCATGAAATAACCAAAATCATTTTCTCAAATTTTACAAAGAAATCTTCACAAACCAGTATAAGTAATCCCACTTTGGAGGCAATTACCCATACTAATTCATGAAAACTCTCACACCGAAATTAATTTTCTTTTGCCTAAAACCACAATCCAATCCACAAGAAAGTGTAATATCTCTACTAATAATAAATCAAAGATAATAGCATTTTCAACAAAATTTTGCACTCAAATAATTCAAGCGGAAGCATGCATCTTAATAAACAAAAAAAAATATTAGAGTAAGCATATAAGGTTTATCATTTCCCCAAAAAGGATATTTATTACAACAATTTATTTATTTATTTTAAATATATCATAAAATCACATTTAATTGTAACACCACACAAGTAATATTTGGCGAAAATCATAAGTGCCTTATGCATTATAGCCTTTGAATGAGCTTCACTCAAAAATCCAAATGGGTCTTCTTCCCCACCAAGCAAATCAAGCACCGGGAAATAAGTTGCATTCATAAATAACCCCTAACTCTAAACAAAACAATATTCATCAAAGGGATTCATGCCTTTTTTTTTCATGTTAAATGTGATGTAACCCACGTGATTATCAAATAACTTTTATTTTAAACTATTCATTCCAAATAGTTTCAAACTAAATACAAAAATAACAATGATAATGTACTTACTTCTATCCAAATATTTTGATTAACCCACAATGACAAAAAGATATATATTTAAAACTTTCGATCAAATTCAACAAAGATCTCAAATCAAATAATTATAATAAAAAAATATTATTAAATATCTCCACCCACCTCTGATTTCCATAATAGTTATGATCCCTTTTGCAATTTTGATTCTTAACTCTTGAAAGTAATACGCTAATAAAATTGCAGTATTGCAAAAAATCATGCTTCAAACCTCGTAAATGTTGAGCCACATAATTTATAGGAACAATTGATCCAATCAACAAAGCTGCAACGTTAATATTAGTGGATGTTATGAATATGTGTAATGGGCCAGCAGAGCCCACTAAGCCCAACAAGCAGCACAAAGATGGATAAAAGGAAGAAGACCCAACCCACTTATTTGAAAGATTATGTGATGGGATAAAAAGAAAGAGGGAGCCAAATATTGTTATGATTCTAGGGATAATATGGTAATTGCATCACAGTTTGTTATTATCTTTCTGTTATTGTTTTTACTTTTTGTTAGTTTGTTAAGCATGAATGGTGTGATTGCTTTTGTAGTTTGTTATAAGTAAGGAAGGATGAATAGAAAAGGATATGAAAAATTCAGATATCTTTCCCTCTCTTATCTCTCTCTTCCCTAACCCAATTTCCCTCTCCTTTTCTCTAATTCTATCCTCACCCTTAAAAAATAGCACATAACATTGGTGCTTTCATTGTTGTGTCTCACTATGGCTGAAAATACACGATTCCGTGACCTTGCTAACCAGATCCACAACCATGATCAATAGTTTGCAACTATGGAACGTACAATTGACCTTCGTTTGGAGACATTTGAAAATTCCCAGAATCTTCGTTTTGATGACCAGAATCAGCGATTCGAATCTATGAATCACCAGATCCAGGAAGTTTTTGCGTTGCTACAGACACTCCAACATCAGATCTCCACTTTGAGTACCACTGCTCAAGTAGGCGTTCTGGGTGCCTCTCCTAGCCGCAACCAACCACCCCCACGTTCCATGAAAATCGATTTTCCACGTTTTGGCTCGGGCGACCCAGGCCCTTGGCTTTTTGCTGTGGATCGATATTTTCGTTTCCATCATGTTGCTGATCATGATCGTCTAGATCTAGTATCGTTTAACTTGGATCTACCTGCTTCTTGTTGGTTCGAAGCACTGTTCAGCAATGGCCAATTTCCTGATTGGCGTTGTTTTGTCACAGCGTTACAACAACGCTTTGGCCCTTCTGAATTTGAGGATCCCCTTGGTTCTTTGGCTAAACTACAGCAAACTGGATCTGTCCTTGACTTCCAATCCGCGTTTGAGTCACTCGCTCGACGTGTTCCTGACCTTACTCCTATAGCTCGAAAGAGCCTTTTCATTTCTGGCTTGAAACCCCACATTCGCAGGGCAGTTTTAGTGCATCGGCCTGTCGATGTTACCACTGCTTTTGCTTTTGCCAAAGTTTATGAAGAAAAATTTGCAGATTCCAAACTCACCAAACCTTGGCCAGTCCGTTCGCACCAGTTGTCCCCTATAGCCGCACAGCCGCTGTCTGTAGTTTCCAATTCCACATTTCAAAAAAACCCCTTAGCTTTACCTTCTATTCCAATTCGTCGCCTAACCCCGACTGAAATGCAGGCCCGAAGAGAGAAGAATCTCTGTTTTAATTGTGATGAACGATTTGTGCCTGGCCACAAGTGTAAAGGGCGTGCAACCTTGTTATACTTGGAAGGTACTGAAGAAGAACCTCCTGATAACCATCTGGATCCGCTGCCGGAGCCGGTGGTTGAAGAACCGGTGGACATTGTTACTCCGGACGTGACTCATGAAATTAGTTTCAATGCATTATTTGGACATCGTTCTGCCAATTCATTCCGAATGCAAGGTACAGTTAATGGTCAGCCTGTCCAAATTTTGATTGATGGAGGAAGTACTCATAATTTTGTCACCTTACGGATGGCTTCCCACTTGCATTTAACATTGCACGTTATTCAGCCGTTTAAGGTCCAGGTGGGCAATGGAGATGCACTCATTTGTTCGGCTATGTGCCACAATGTTGCCGTGACTATACAATCTAAGTTGTTTACTGTAGATTTGTTTGTTATTGAATTAAAGGGAGCTGACTTGGTTTTGGGGGTCCAATGTTTGTCTACTTTGGGTCCTATTGTCACTGATTATGCAGCTCTCACCATGTCTTTCGTTCACCGGGGATCCCAGGTGCAATTACATGGGCTGGGTGCCGTTGCTTCCAGCCAGGTAACCCCGGCCCAATTACACAAGTTGGTTTCAACGGATTCAGTCTCTTCTTACCTAATGTGTTTTACCAATACCACCCTTCCCATCCCAGATACACAGTCATCCACTGTAGCTAGTCCTGAGTTAAGGGACTTGTTGCACAGTTTTAATGACTTATTTGCCGAACCCTCCTCATTACCACCGGATAGGGCATACAACCATCACATTCATTTGCAGCCCAATTCGAAACCAGTTCAAGTTCGGCCCTATCGTTACCCCCATTACCAAAAAAATGAGATTGAGAAATTGGTGAATGATATGTTACAACAGGGAATCATTCAACCTAGCCATTCGGCCTTTAGTTCCCCTGTTCTTTTGGTCAAAAAAAAGATGGTACTTGGAGGTTTTGTGTGGATTATCGAGCCCTCAATGCTATTTCGGTCCAGGATAAGTTCCCTATTCCCACTATTGATGAGTTACTCGATGAACTTCATGGGGCTACTATTTTTTCTAAATTGGATTTACGGTCAGGGTATCATCAGGTCAAGATGAACCCTGCCGATATTCACAAAACTGCGTTTCGTACGCATCATGGGCATTTTGAATTTGTGGTGATGCCTTTTGGTTTTTCCAATGCCCCTTCCACATTTCAATCTACTATGAACACTATTTTTGCAGATTTTTTAAGGAAATTTGTGGTTATTTTCTTTGATGACATACTGATATACAACGCCACGCCAGAGCTTCATGTAGCTCATCTCAGGGCGGTGTTTGACATGATGCGCTATCATTCCTTGTTCGCAAAGAAGGAGAAGTGTGCTTTTGCTCAATTGCAAATTCCTTATTTGGGTCATATTATATCTGGAAACGGTGTATCTCCTGATCCTGATAAAATTACGGTTGTTCTGAATTGGCCTTGTCCAACATCGGTTACCCAGGTACGTGCTTTTCTCGGCCTCTCTGGGTATTACAGGAAATTTATTCACAAGTATGCTACAGTGGCAGCCCCACTTACTGATTTGTTGTCTAAGTCTGGGTTCCACTGGTCTGAGCAAGCACAGCAAGCTTTTGAAGCTTTGAAATCTCTACTGGTTTCCGCTCCTATTTTAGTTTTACCCAATTTTGATGAACCGTTTATTGTGGAAACGGATGCTTCCGGAGTGGGTATTGGTGCAGTTCTTTTGCAAAGGGAGAAACCTATTGCGTTCTTTAGCCGTAAGCTATCTCCGGCTATGCAACGTCAATCGGTCTACGTACGTGAGATGTTTGCTATTACCTCAGCTGTTAGTAAATGGCGCCAGTATCTGTTAGGGTCACCATTTACTATCCGCACAGATCATAAAAGTCTGCACAACCTGATGCAACAGGTCATCCAAACGCCAGAACAGCAACAATTTTTGTCTAAATTGTTGGGGTTCACTTATACCATAGAGTATAAGTCCGGCAAGACCAACACGGTGGCCGATAGTCTCTCACGGCTGCATTTCGGGGAAACCGCGGAAAACCAGTCCCCCTCCCTCATGGCCATCTCGGGCCCAATTCTTAGTTATACCAGTCAATTACAAGCTGAATACAAATCAGATGCCTACTCTACTCAAGTTTTACAGCAAATACAGAGTAACCCTAACGGTATGCCTGACTGGTGTCTGCGCAATGGGATCATTTTCCATCGGGGTCGCATTTTCATTCCAGCTGATTCACGGTTATTGAGTCATATCCTCCATGATTATCACACTTCCGTTCAGGGCGGTCACTCTGGGGTCCAAGCATGCCTCCATCGCATCCAACGGAACTTCACCTGGAAAGGAATACGCAAGGATGTCAAAGAGTATATTAAAAATTGCGAAATATGTCAGAAATTGAAATCATGTAACCACCCTCCTTTTGGGTTGCTACAACCGTTACAGATTCCAGACTCTATTTGGGCACATCTAAGCATGGACTTTATTACACACTTACCAAGATCTGGGGGTCATACAGCAATCCTGGTGGTGGTTGATAG
>JAVKPL010010631.1:0-44466 GCA_032173675.1 Gastrolobium villosum
AATGTGTGACTGTTTTTCATTAAATTTTGACATGAGCCAAGTATGAAACCTTTTGACTTATGTGCACAATGTGTGACTGTTTTTCATTAAATCATGAAGGGACACTTTTTGACATGAGCCAAGTGGGTGAATATAAGACCAACTTGTGTCCTTTGTATAAAGTTAGTGTTAATTTTCATTTCATGAGTAAATGTCATAAACATAATTTGGGTAGAGGATAAAGAAATTTTGCACTGAGATAAGGTGCATGCAGTTATCATAATTTGGCTAAAGGGAAATTATTTGACAATTCATATCTTTACAATAGATTCCCTTGTCAAGAAAGTTTTGTTTGCTATGAGACGGAAAACACATGCATAAGCTCTAACCTTATTGAACGCAATTTTCCTAGATGTGCTAGGTGAGGAAAAGCCAAAAGAGGAACTATAAATCAATCTTTTTTTCGAATATATGAATATTATTTTGAACTACTAAAGTTTATTCGAATATACCAATACATTAATTCTTTAAATTCGAATAAAATTTACCAAATTTTTTTATTCCAACTAGTGAAGTTTTTTTAAAAAAAGTTGAACAAAATATTGGGTAAAAAGATATTTTAAATCTAAATTTTAGCTGTATAAAAAAAAATTAACTGGATGATTATATTGTCTAGGTAAAAAATTTATGAAAAGATCCGTTCATTAGGTTGAAAAGAAAAAGAAATAGACAAAGAACAAGTTGAGATTATCAGCGAAAATTTCTTTGGTTTGTTGAAACTCACTGAAAACAAAAAGATCTAGAAAGTTTACCAAAAAAAAAATTCTAGAAAATTTGGCATTGTTTTTCTCTGGCTCTCCCAGGTCGTAGCTCTGTCATTGAATTGTTTTTATGGGATAACATTTCCCTTCATATGACTTTATAGTTTTTTGTTAGAACTCTAACAGGAACAACAACAAAAGAATAGGACAAAAAAAAAATATGACATGTATTTATGATTTTTGTTGAGATAAACACTCAACAGTCATCAAGTTGTTGTTCCTCTCCTATAAATAACTATCAAGAGTTGCATAACGGCTTGCAGAGTCGCATACCCCTTGCCTGTAAAATCAAGTTTATGTTGAATTGGCATCAAGTTACGCAAGATATGATATTGCCAATTTCTACTATAAATAACTCCATTTCTACCCACAAGTATTTTATCTCCAACCATTATTTTAAAATTTCAAAAAATGCTTGGACTTTCGGCAAAGGCCAAATCTCTAATCTGGCCATTCCCTCGTCTTTTGTGCAATTCTTGTCATCCAATTTTTTAGCATATTTATGCTTGAATCTTCAATTGTTTATTATAAGGTTACATGAAAAAATAACATTAGAATATAAAATTTATTCGTAAGTAAAAAATGTGATAATTGGATTCCAAAAAAAAAAATGTGATAATTATTAATGGTTTACGTATGCACAAGTGAACATGAGGTTATGTTTAAAGCGTTCATGCTTTCCTCTTCAATACTAGTGTTTCTATCAAGCACAGGATACTCCTATGTGGATCCCGAAACTCTACTGAAGACATCTTTGAAGAAAACTAATCTCTTAATTAATGAGTCTAAAAAAAGTCATAGAGTCATATTATGAGGATCCCAAAAGACACATAGAGTCAGCAACTTTTGTGTCTGAAAAGTTCGAAATGGGACCAAGTTGTGGAGACAATAATGACAGATATTGATTTTCTACGAGGTCATGGATGCTGAACTAATTGATGAAGAAGGGAATCATGTACCTTTGTATGAAACTTACCTCCAACATTGGTTTGTTTTAAGATACTTTGAAAATCCAAAAACAACTAAGAGTGTTTTTGAAAAATCCGTTTTCATTAGAAACCAAGGCACATGCCAAGGTAGTAATCTTCCACATTATTGGGGCTTGGGAAGTGAATCACAAGGAACAACATCAAACATTGCAGATCCTTTTGCTAGTAGGTAACCCAGCAGGAATTCTTAATGGGTTTGAAGAGAAATGGTTCTTCAATATCATGGCCATTGATACATGTGGCGTACAAGATAGAAAAGGTTGTTCCAAATGCATATGTGACCTTATGAATATCACAAAGGATTTCTTTAGCACCACAAAGGGTGTTGATGGCAGACCATTAAACCCAGATTATAAGAGAGAAATCTTTTGTTGCCATAACAAGTTACAGTGCAAATTGAGAGAGGGATTTCATGCCTCAACTAGAAGGCTTTCCCTAAGATACAAATTAAGGTGGGTTAATTGGTACAAATTCCAAGTCCCTGTTAAGGTTTATATACTTGATTCCACCGATAAAGTCATGTCGAATGGCTCCAAAACAATCCACGAGTGCAAGGTAAATAACTTATGAAGATACGATTAATTTTTAACTACACTTTTCAATGTCAATTGAATTCCAAAATCAATTAATTTGTTGGGATTATGTGAGATCAAATATTTTTCAATTAGTCACAAGTTGAATATACTATTCCGGAAAATGGTAATAGCAACTCCCCCCATGTCCAAAAGGCAAACATTTCAATAGAAAAAGGTGGTTATCTTTTCTACTGTACTGCTCATACGCACACCAGTGTTGTTAATGCAACTTTATATGGACAAGTGAATTTTAATATTTGCCATCATTCTCATGATAGATTGTTTTTTAGATTTTGTGTGCTTGATTCGTATTAAAGTCATAAATTGCTTAATAATCCATGCAATTGTAGGAAGACATATATTGTATTGTGTCTTCACTTCTAAATTTTTTGTTTTTTGATTAATTTAGGATGGAAGGACTTTGTGTACTTCAACACCAAAATATATGGAACGGGAAAGGATACAGGAAATGAGGAAGGTTACGCTGTCGGAATGTCTATGTTTTATCCACAACCAGGTACTGTCAAGATTAATGATGGTGAAACTATGACCTTAGAATCAAGATACAAAAACAACTTTACTATTGGAGCTAGGGGGAAACATCTATTTGGCAGAACGACTACCACATTATAATTCCTTTTATCTACATCCTGAATAATGTAGAACTTCTTTTTTGCATATACAATCAAGTAATCGATCATTTTATTCCAGCCAAGAATATTGTACTGTAAAATAAACATTCTTCATCTATACGTGTTGTGGTGTTGTCGTAAACATTTTAACTGTTATATTAGTCTCTTTATCGTAAACATTCTTTGTGTTGTCGTAAACAAACAAAAAAAAATGGAGTGTTTTGAAACATTGGAAAAAGCTATCCATTGAATTATTTATACTAATAAAAAAATATTCTTTAAGTTATTAAGAATAAGAAGAACTCAACGGGACCCTCGAATTCGTCAAAGAAAGAGTGGATCCCTAACATTATTACTACAATTACATAAAATGTTTTTAATAATCAATTTAACTGTGTTCGCAATATCATTGCATTCATCATTTGAAATGTTTTTAATCTATATTACTTGAAGGTGGTGATAATTACTTGGCAATTTGTTAGCAACAACTCATATTAATTTTCTTTTTAATTTATATACAGTACTAGAAAAGTCAACAATTTTTCCTATTTTCCATTAGCATTTTGGAGAACAATATGCCAAATTTAGAAATGGCATTATTTGGAAGATATTGAAATAGACAAAACAAGAACTGAACCAAGCAAGATCCTAGCCAAAGGATTTCAGAAAGCACTTATTCCTAGCAATTTTTTCAAATTGAATGTTGATTGATGCAGGGTCTTTGTAGAACGCACATCTTCTTTCAATGCATCAATAGCATCTTCTTTTAATATCTTCATTATTTTGCGTGTTTTTTCTCCTTTAACTTCCATCAGACTCTTTATCACCTTAACAACTTCTTCCCTTTCCACAATGCCATTGCCATTAACATCAGCATGACCGCATTTATTCTCTATTCTGCAAAGAGTGGCCATGCTATTAGAGACGCTCTCAAGTGTTGAATTCCAACCGTAGTGACTCAAGAACACACCAATTGAAATGTGACAGAATTTGAATTATACAGTTCTCAAGCACACCATCATTGAATTTATCAATGAACACTCCATCAATGAATCAATACTACCCCGAAAAATAATTCATCAATGTTTAATAATGTTACATGAAATAGTTAGATAGTGATTAGTGTTTAATGTGTAGTAATGTGAAATAAGGTGTTGTAGAGTTGTTTAGGGAATTGAAGGGGTTGTTAGAAAGTTGTTATATCTGTTAATGAGAGTTGTTGCATGAAATAGGGGAACTGTTAAGTTTGTTACATAGACCTTTCTGTAATCCTAGTAACAGTGACCAAAATGTCACTGTTCACCAACTTTTTTTACCTAAATGCCACGCGAACAAAGTTATTTCCCAATCTGCCACGGGGGCAAGTTCACTACCCGGTGTAGTGAACTCGGTTTGCTGACGTGTCACATTTCTAGTAGATAACAAGTACCAAGTAAAAAGGGGGGATGGAGTTCGCTACCCCGTGTAACGACCTTGGTGTCCACTAGAAACGTGACACGTCAGCAAATCGAGTTCGCTACACCGGGTAGCGAACTTGCCCCATGGCAGATTGCGAAATAACACTGTTCGCGTGGCATTTTAGTAAAAAAGTTGATGAACAATGGCATTTTTTTCACTGTTCCGTAATCCAGTTAGTACATTGTGCAGGTAGGAAGATGTGTATTAAAAGGTGTCTGTTGTTAATAGAAATCATGTAAATAATAAATTCATTGTTAGTTTCTTTCAGTTTTCTCTCTTCTATTATGTTGTGTAAGAACCCGCACCGTTAATTAAGAAAGTTAATTAATTAATTATGTGAGATTAGGAAATAATTCCATAATTGATCCTAATAATTATTATGAGGCTCTGATAATTATTATGAGGCTTTAATAATTATAGTAAGTGATTAAGAATGCTGAAAGTCGCTTTTCGGAAGAAAAATGTAGATACCGATTCTGCTAGTCGGTATAAATGCGTACCAAAAAGTATCCCGAAAAATTATAATAAGTGGATGAATATTCCCAGAATAATATATAGGACTTGTAAAATGAGTTTCAAGTTAAAATAATGAGAACTGGTGCCAGAACTGATACTGGCTATGGAAAAGCGCGTACCGGAAAGGTGCTCCGAAAAATAAAGTTAAAATATATAATTCTTGTAAAACTGAGTAGGTTAAGAATCCTGAGTTTGGATTAAAATGCTAAGCATAGAAATTAAAGTTAACACTGTGTGATTAATTATTAACCGGCTATAAATAGCCACTTGCACACAACCCTAGGCTGATCCTTAGCCTCTTGTGCGTGGATTTTAGTGTATGCTGTCAGCCTCCTTGTGCCTTGCCTTCTCTTCACCATTTCTTCATGGAAAACCTCCAAAGTCTTCTCTTTTCCTTTGATTCTTCTCCTTCTTTCCTTGTAAACACTTGGTAGAGTGGTGTGGGAAGGTTGAGCCAGTCACCTTTTGAGTTGGTGTTTCTGTTTTGAGGTAGGGAGAGTGTTGGCTTGGTAGTTGGAGTTTGGTCTTGTTGTGAGGGCTTCAAGTGGTGATCTTTGTGAAGGAAGATCCTTGCTTGAGTGGTATTTTCGTGCATCCTTTGTGTCAGCACCTTGGAGCTGTGGTGTGAGCTCCAAGAGCACCCATAGCTACTGCCTTGAAGCTTGGGTATGTTGTACCACCTTGTTCTTGGGTTTTAATGCTTAAAAGAGATATCTTGGCATGTTTAATGAGTTAAACAAGTAACCAACTGGTATGTGGACGTAAAAGAGTATAAAAAAGCATGATTTAACGTTTGGAAGTGATAAAAATGGAACCTTGGAATGATATCTTTGCGAAATGCAGAAACTGCATTGTCGCGAAATATCTGAATATTTCCAGTGAGATATACGGATATTGGATATCCTGGTATTTCTAGTGAGATATCCAGATAGTTGATATACTGATATTTCCAGTAAGATATCCGAATATTGGATATCCGGATATCCTGGTATTTCTAGTGAGATATCCGGATATTGGGAAGGCAACCTATTTTGGTAGAAATTCAATATCTTGAGCTACAAAGCTCTAAATTGAGTGCTGTTTGGACCTATGTGAAGCTAACACATAGGGCTTCAACTCTATAAAGTTTCGTAGCCATTGGATAATTGGTTTGATCGCAGTGTCATTTTCAATTTGCGTTTTGGTTGCTGGAAATTCCGGTTACAACAGTCACTTTGCGTAAAACATAACCGGAGTTATACAACTCCGATTGAGGCGTATAATATGTCGTTAGAAAGCTGGGGATGTCTAGTTTAATATACTAAAATCTTAGAATTTTTTTTAAATAGATGCAATTAAAGTTTTAAAAAGAGTAAACGCAGTTTAATGCTTAAGGCTTTGAGAAAAGCCTACAGTAAGCGAAAATGAGAAAGAAAACGTATTCCTTTTGTCATGAAATTATAGAGCATGAGTATTGATGATAATTCTGATATAAACAGGCTGTGATTGTGCTATTTGGTGACCTTGAGCTTGCGTGGTCTCTTGGCTTGGATAGTTAGCTTGCATCGGTTTGGCCATTGTTTGGTTCCACCATTTCCCATGGGGGATGGTTTATATGCATGATGTGTTTTTCATGTACTATTTTATTGAAATGCTATGGAGCTATTAAGTGCAATTGTTGTATGATATTTATGTGGTGTTTGCCTTAAAGGGAAGCCATGGGGTGGTCCTTTGGGGTGGGTACAGCATGGGCTGATACACATGGGCTGGTACTGTGTGGGTAATAGACGTATTCTTGCACTTCTCTGATCAGTAGAATAGTTATAACCTTCATGACATGATTATCTGTTGCATTGCACTATTTTGGAACTTATATTGGATAAATGTTTTTGAACTTATATTCGCACATGTAAGTGAGCTTGGGGTGGAAGATCCTTGAAGACCCTTTGTCTTACTGAGATTTCTTTGATTAGAGATCTCACCCCACGTTTGGGGACACTTATTTCAGGTAGTGTTGGGGCTTATGCCTCTAGTGGTAGGAGGCCAGAGCTGAGATAGATTCTGTTGTTTATGATTATGCTTGGATGTTGGATTATATTTGTCATTGTTATGCTGCTAACTTCATTTTATGATTATTATGTTGAGACTGCTGTTGGGCAAGGTTGCCTTATTTGGTGAGCATGGGGTTTGTCCATGCCACATTGACTTGTCTTTATGTTTTCAGTCATTAGTTGAATAATGTATCAGGATATTGTCCGGACTACGTGTTGTAGGTCCGTGACTTTAGATATTCACTTTATACTTATATATGAGGTATTCAGTTAGATGTCTTGCAACTTTACATACAGGAGATGTTTTATGAAAATGAATTGAGTAATTCAACTTGGTAATGATAATTACGTCATAATTGAAAAGAAAAAGATATTCCACAATTTTTAATTAAGCGTGGCTTAATACGATGACATGTTAACAAACCGGGTTAACACGGGGTGTTACAGGTTGATACCTAACAATCCCAAGTCTTTCTTCTTCTTGATCCATGACCTCTTCTGATTGTTTCCTGAGGCTCTTTTCCAACTCTTATAAATGAAACTTCTTATGTTCTAAAATTGCTCTTTGGATGCCATTGTTAGTTAGTATTTTTTCGAAGAAAGAGTATCGTTATCAGGGAACGGTATGAAGTATTTTCTTTTTATTTTTTGAATTAGAAATTCTGAAATTGAAATTTAATTGGTTTTTTTTTTTAGAACAAGAAAGTTTTGTAGTTTTTATCAATTATCAAAACTAATGTAAAAAGTAAAGAATTGATTTATCAATGTTTAAAATCTTCCGAGTATATTAAAAAATCATGGATGACAAAAAATAATTGCATTCCTGCAAATTTCGTACAATGGTACAACAAGTTTATCTCAGTTTCTGATATACTACGGCTAGTTTAGTTAAATCTTTCCAAAATCAACATTTAGGTTCAAGAAAGTCTTTTCCCAAAGCTTCTTGAATCTTTATAAAAAAATCATATCAGAAATCACCTTTGATTATCCCTAATCAAAAGGGTTCAATTGACTCTTAACAAAAATTCATTTCCCAATTTCTTTTTGTTGAAAAACTCAAAACTCATTCCCATGGAATTCTTGAATTGAAAAGTGCAAGGATCAAACGAATAAGATAAAACAAACAGTAGCAATGAACATCAAAAAATATTCATCCAATCATTTTAACATACCCAGATCATAAAGGAAATTAGAACCCCATATTCAGAAAACAAAAATCAAAGATTAAAGAAAATAAAAACATGCATTAAACGATAAAATCATAAAAGAGTATTCAACAAAATATCGATCCTAAATTAGAGCAGGATCTTGAATCTCCACTTGCATGCACCTCCTTCGATCCTTTCTTCCAGCGTTGTCAGTGCTTGAAATGTTGAATCTTGAAGAGTGATAAAAGAAAAAATTTACACAATGGTTCCTACTTTTTGATTCAAAGAAAAATTTCAAAGAAATTGAAAACATAAAACTCTGGAACTCTCTCTGGCCCTAAAATCTGATCTGTATCTATTCTTTACAACCCACACAAAAGTTAACTAAAAACTAAAGAATCCCTTTCATCAGTAGCCGTCCATCCCTTTTTTTATCCAATGGTTATGAGTTGCTCCTTTGATTTAACCCACGTGCACTTTGCATGCTTTTTCTTCTCAGCTGAAAGTAAAAATAAAAATACAACATGTAAGAAAACAAGTCAAATTCTTCTCTTTTTTACTTTTTACCTTCTCTTTTTATTTGGGCCTTAACTTAACTCTTTTGGACCTAATTTACCCGCAACATCACTAATTAAACAGCCCAAAGATATTTAAATAATATAAAATTAATTAAAATTAATATACAAAATTCGATGCTGACAGCCATGCACATGGCTCAGTAAAACATTATTTTTATGAGCAATATTTCCAAAGGTATTTAGGTTCCACTCCTTAACACAAGGTGTTAAGAACCAATTCAACCAAGCTGTGTGAAAACATTGAGATAGAATTTATTTAGGTGTGCAGTGGTCATAAGATAAGACGTGGTTTAATGTGTATCTACTAGAGGGTGAGGTTTGTGGTGCAATAAGGGAGTGGGTAGTTTGTTGATCAGAAATACAAAATGTGCAACTGCAAAAGACCAAAATGTCTTTGGTAAGTTAGCTTGAAATGCTAAAGCTCGTGTGACATTCAATATATACTGATGTTTGCGCTCCATTAAACCGTTCTATTGTGGAGTCTTTACACAACTAGTGTGATGGCATATACCCCGTTGTGAGTAAAAATCAGACATGATAAACTCTTCCATTATCGATACGTATGGTCTTTAAGGAAGTGTTGAATTGATTTTCTATAAAGGAAACAAAATTCTGCGTATGTTACCTAGCTTTACTTTTATGAGTCATGAATTTTACCCATGTATAATAGCACGAGTAGTCATCAACAAGGGTGAGAAAATACTTGTATCTATGTACAGAAGCAACTGAGAATGGACCCCAAATGTCTACGTGTAGTAGTTCAAAGATTTTGGAAGTGTGAGACTCACTTGAAGGAAAAATAAGTCTTTTTGGTCTAGCAAAGTGACATATATGTCACATGGTTTTATATGTCACAACAGAGAACCAAATGTTTTATTGGATCCGGATCCTTTGATGTGAAAAATCATATGACATGGTAAACTGGGAAATCATAACCATACTCTGGCCGCTTCAAGAATTAATGACTATCCCCACATACTAACACGAGACTTTTCAGAGTGCTTTCTCCTCACTCGCACACTTCCTGGGAAAACTGACCTCTCATCCCAAAATTGCTCCAAGTCAAGCACGCTTAACTATGGAATTCTTCCGTTTCGGGCTACCGAAAAGCAGATGCATCTTGTTAGTATAGGTAGTACCAATTAATTCTTATAAGCTATTCCCAACTGTACCGTCTCATATCATTACAGTCTCTGGAATCCCTCTCTTTCGGGTATTGATTCGATTCATTCATGTACTCCCTAGAAGCCTGCCAGGAGCCGGTCCTTGTTTGTGCCCTTTCGCCCCATGCCCTTTCGCACCGGCGATCACTTCCCGCCCTCATCAGTGCCCGGGATGTTACACATACAAAGGTGGATCAATGGTAATAAATGAGGAGAGAGAAAAAAATAGTAAAATAGATAATTACAAAATCATAACCATTGATTTAACTTTGTATGGTTGTGATCTTCTCACATGACCATATCATGTTTTTTCTCATATGAGAGGATCCATTTCCTGTTTTATTACATTGAAAAGTAAAAGGCTTTTCGAGTTGTGAAGTTTAGGGCATGTTTGGTGTGATGCATAAGGTTTGATAGTATAAGTTTATACTATACGTTATGACATTTTCAATTGTTTGGTATGACCATCATATAGTATAGACTTATACAGCAAAATCCCCTTATACATCAAAATGACGTATAACTTAATCAAGCCTAGGAGTGGTGGATTAGGCATAATAAGGGATTGATATATTAATATTGCTTACAAGTACAATTCCCAAGAACTAATATATCATTTCAATATTTATATATTAAAATAATTTTTTTAATATATTAATTTTTAAAATATTGAAGAATATTATTTTATACAATATCATACCAAACACTATATAGTATTAAAATTTAATCAGGTCTTATACAATCAAACCTTATACTATCAAGTCTTATCCTATATTATACACCAAACATGCCCTTGACCAGAGGAAACTTCCATCGCGTGCAAGCCATGCTTCTGACTAGCTGATAAGAACAACTTATATTTGATGCGTATTTTTTTAATTGCTATAGTATTTTTTTAATTGGATTATTAAAAATTATATGAATCGTTTTTAAGAAAAAAAATTTATATTCATTAATTTAAAACAAATTGTTATTATTATGTCTAGGGCTGGCAATACGGGCCAGCCCGTCCCGCCCCGCCACTGGCCCGCCCAAAATGGGCTAGCCCGCCCCGGCCCGTTTTGACAAAATGAGTTGAATTGAGCAACCCAGCCCGTTTTATGGGTGGGTTGGCGGGCTTCGGGCCAGCCCGTCTAAAATAAATATATATATATATATATATATATATATATATATAAAAATAAAATACAAAAAATTAAATTCTGCATAAAACACATAAAAAAATCTGCATAAAAGCATACAAAAATCTGCATAAAATTTTAATGTGCTTATGAAACCAAGAAGATCAGTGTTTAATAATCTACATATAAATATGCAACTTTCAATCCAAAAATAATAATAAAAAATAAAATCATATCAAGGTAAAACAGAGTAACAAAACAAGTAACAAAGTGTTGTATGAGCAGAAAAAGCCACTTGCATGCAGAGAAATCTAAGGCACGGAGCTACATAATAAGTAGGTAGCCTAAAAAAAGAAAAAGGCTTGGCGGGCTAGCCCGCCCTGTGGCGCGCCGAGCCCAACGGGCTGACGGATTTGGCGGGCTGGTGGGTTGAAAAACTCAACCTAATCCGCCTTGTTTGGCGGGTGGGGCGGGCCAGCCCGGCGGGCTCAGCCCATTTTGCCAGCCCTAATTATGTCAGAACAGAATATTCGCAACCTTCTTCTTTTCTTGTATAAAAAAAAATAAAAAAATAAAAGAATATTCGCAACCTTAGAAACAGAGAACTGCGTACAAGCAAATACAATAATGTCAAATGACTCAAATCTCATTTAAAAAATTTAAATTAAATTATAAAAAAAAACACACACACATACACATACACACATACGCTTAACATACATTTTCCACAAACCTATGTTTCATTTCTGACTTAGAAAACCGCAATTTCTCTCTCTCTCTCTCTCTGATTATGGATTCCACACACGATCAAACACCGGAATTCTACCAAAACGTCGTCGTTATGAGACACGGCGATCGCATCGACAACTTCGAGCCGTTATGGGTATCCACCGCGACCCGACCCTGGGACCCGCCCCTTGTTCAACAGGGTCGGGTTCGGGCTTTCTCTACGGGTCGCAAGTTCCGCGACAATCTCGGTTTCCCGCTCCACCGGGTCTTCGTCTCACCCTTCCTCCGCTGCGTCCAAACCGCCGCCGAAGTTGTCACCGCCCTCTCCGCCGTCGACGACGACCCCAACGCCCTCGCCGGCGACGCCGTTTCCATCGATCCTTCAAAACTCAAGGTCAGAAATTGTTTTCTTTCTTTTTTAAAATTTTTTGGTTGAATATCATGCTTATTAAAACAATTCTCTTTGCTGTGAATTTTTTTTTTTTTTTTTTTTGGTAAATTTGATGCAAATATTTATTTTATCTATAAAACGGTTTTCACTTTTTAACTCTCTAGTTAAGAAAATTATTTGTTATTGATAACTTGATGTGATGAAAGTTACTTCTTTCGTTTTTGTAGTTATTTTTGTTTTATTTATGTGGGGAAATACAAATTAATTCTAATTTTTAATGTCAACCAACGTCACAATTATCCATGTCTTACACACAAGAAATCAACAATGTCCGTTCAAAATAAATAAAATAAGAAAAGCAGTGCAACAGTTTTATTTTATCTGTAATTCTGCATCTACTATAAACTTAAATTGGATCTGATCCCAGCCTACAGTTTATTAGCTATATAGATGTAGAAATTTGAGTTTCTAATAAGAATTTGAATAAATTTTCCAGTATTGCTGCTGCACACTATGATGATGTTTGATTTGTGGATGTTTAAATGAAACATGACAACATTTAAACCTTGGCCTAAATGTTAAAATTGCATGTATTTGCACATTGTAACGTTGGAGATTCATTCAGTTTGATCTGTGTAAGTAGAATTGTAGAGTTTTATGAGAGAAAGCTACTCTACATAATTGAACCGAACTGAACAGTATTTTTCGGAATCAGTTCTGAGAACTGAACTAGTTTTATAAATCAGTTCAAAAAATTAAATCCAACAAAAGAATCGGTTTCAAAAACATGTTTTAAACCGATCCAGAGCTGGTTTGAAACCAGTTCAGAACCGATTCAAAACCCGTTCTGAACCGATTTGCAAAGGATCCGGTCATAAATCAAGAACTGATTTTGAAACATGAACCAATTCTGAACTGTTTTCGAACCAGTTACGTTAAATTAAACCAGTTCAGTTTGATTCAAGGAAAAAAACCAATTCAGGTCACCATGCACAAGAGCAAATGACTTACAAATCCTCTGCACTTGTACTTGTATGTATAGAACCAATTCAATCCAAAAGTTTAGGTTATTGGATGAGAGCCTTTTTAATGGTTTATATTATTTTCTAAGACCCGTCCTCATGCAAAAGTCCTTTGGGCTTGAAACGTAGATATTGCACAGGTCCAATTTAATTTTATTTTTACTTTGTACTTTACTTAATTCCACTAGAAAGTGAGCGGCGGCGAGGATCGAACTTGTGACCTCATGGTCACTAAAACTCTTATATCATGTAAAGAATCAGTTCAACCCAAATTGGGTGAAGGTCTTTTTAATGGTTTATATTATTTTTTAACATTGTATGTAGATATATCAACCATTAAGTTACTAAAATTATGTCCCTCACTTTCATAAACTGCAGGTTTCTGTTGAATATGGGTTATGTGAAATGATGAGCAGGGAAGCAATCAGGCTTGACGTGGCTCCGAAAGATGGAAATTGGGGTTTTGATATATCAGAGCGTGAGGCCATGCTTCCAGCAGGGACAGTGGATTATAATGTAGAAAGGGTCTATAAAGAGGTATAGAGGACTTCATCTTCATTTTCAGTTGCAAATTTTTTGGCACATCGCAATTTTTATATATATAAGAGCTAATGAAAACTTTTTTGCTTGAGGAACTTCAGTTGCCACAGTGGGAAGAACCAGTTTTGAGCACAAAAGCTAGATATGAGCAAATAGTTAAAGACCTTGCAGATAAACATCCTACTGAGAACTTGCTCCTTGTGACACATGGTATAATATTTAATTTCCTGTCCATATAACTGTAAAAGAGATGAGAATGAGTCTTGGAACAGCGGTAGCCGGTAAGGTTGTTCCTTGTGACAGGAAGGTTATGGCCACGGGTTCGAGTCTGGAAAATAGTCTCTTTACAAAATTGTAATGGTAAAGCTGTGTACAATCAACCCTTGTGCATCGGGGTTTGCCCTTTGCCCTTTATAACTGTAAGAGAGATCATTCTATATGGAAAGGCACCTTTTATTTGTGAATGCAATCTTTTTCTTGCCTCTGCCCTTTGTTACATGAATAATAAGCGAGAATAAAATTTAGTACAAAGCAAGAAAGAGTTCGAACCTGTTGGTCAATGCATGAAGAAGGTGCCCCTTTTTTTTTATTGTGCAAGAGCTTTTTGCAAGTTGAATTCTAATTATATCGCACCTTTTGCAGGGGAAGGAGTTGGGGTGGCTCTTTCTTCATTTAAAAAGGGTGCTATAGTATATGAAGTTGATTACTGTGGATACGTGGAGCTTAAACGCCCAATTTTCAAGAAAGATCAGTCATTTACTGCAGGAGAATTTGAAGTACTTACTCATACTGGTCAAACTGGTGTAAGCTATTTCATCCCAAATTCTTTGAGCAATGACACCAGTTAAACTTCATAATGACCATCTTTACGCTGGATTCTCAGTTATTTCTCTCTGGCCATTTTATATTGGAGTCCTCCACAGTCCAAACTACTTTTCTATTGTGAATGTTTGATTGAATAGGAAATTTAAACAGCATTCTAGTTCACTAATGATATTTTCCTTGATTGAATGGTAAACATTGGGGAAAAGAAATAAAAATAGGGAGGACTTTATTCTTCCATTTTATTCAACACTCAACGGGGTTGAATGATCTATGTAGGCAATTCTACTTAGTGGGAAAGGACTTGGTTTCTCATTATTGTTGTATTCAGTTGAAGTTAATCATATAGTTTGTTTATTGCTGTGTGGTGAATATAAAACTTGTCTGTTGGAAAGGAAGGAAGAAAATGCTTGTAATGATGTTACTTTTTTGTGTATTTTTTAAAGGAATAGCCCTTAAATGTTTCTTGTCCCTATTTCAACTTTCTTGCAACACGATCCTGTCTTATAACTGCAAACAATTTCAATTATTTGTTTTGGAAAGAATTAGTTTCCTGAAAACTGCACCATCATCTAATAAAAGCACACCAGTGTTCAGGCGGTTTATTCTTTTAATTTCTTATGATTTTAATCACTGAAGTTTTTCTAAATTGAACTGGTTAAGGTTTTAAATTAATAGTCTCATGTGAACTGTTTATGCTTGGAATAAATATATTGTAGTTAAAATGCAAAAAGTAACTAAATAATAGATTTTATTTTGCTTAAACAAGATTTATGTTCCTTAACTCTCGAGTAGTGCAAAATAACCAAATCAAATCGAATTGTATTTTTCTAAATCAGTTTTTAAACCAATTCCAAAAGCTAAACTGAATCAAAACAACTGGTGTTGGAAACCCGCTCAAAACCAGTTCGAAACCAATTTGCATATCCGAACTAGTTTGCATACCTAAATTGGTTTTGAAACATTCTGAGCTGTTTCAAACTAATTGGGAAAAAATAAACTGGTTCAGATCAAATAAAACAGTTTAATTTTTGAACCCAACTGGTTAAATAGTTCGATTATGTTTTAGGAGGGGGGAAATCAGTTCAGGTCACCGTAAACTTAGACGTGACTTTCATTTTGTAGGAAAAATGATTGTGTTATGTTACAGAGATTCGTTTTGCGTGCTGGATTTTTTCTTTTTTTTTGCTACGGGTCCCACAAAATATTGTGTGTGTAGGAAAAATTTGTGGTCATGCTAAATGATAGATAGATGATAAACCCTTCATTTATATTATAAATCTGGCAATGAACCACATTAGTAATGTTATTTGGGCCAAAAATATTTGTCATATATCTTTCATTAAAAAAACGACGTCAAGAATTTGAAACTAAATCAGATTTAAATTGTGAGCATTTGATATGACTAGATTCATATATATATATATATATATATATATATGGTTTTAATTCAATTCTCATGTTAGAAAAAATTATATGACCTTTCGATTTGCGTGCAATTTTTTTTTTTTTAATATAATGTGGGAAAATACCCACCACTAGTTTTTCTTTTTTTTTCAAATAGAATTGAATTCTCGTGCAACAAAAAAAATCAAATCCCATATATTATATAGGTTCAAATTGTGTCTTATTTTTTTTCTATAAATTGTGTCCTTTCGATATAAAAAGAAAAAGGAAATCGTTTACTGTTGTCCTAGGCCTAGTAAATTGTTTCGTTCAAAATTGTTTTAGGATAGAAAAAATGCTACATGGAACTTTTAGAAGTTTAATTCACTTCGAAAGTTCCACATACTTTTAATACATGAAATCTCGTTCCAAGAGTATGTGGATATCATTGCAGTTAATAACTAATAATTAATTAACATATATAAATCAAATATTGTCGGTGCAATATATTATTTTACCATGATCATAAAACTAGAAGACAACTGCTAAGTGTAAAAAACAACTCAAAAGCCCCACACTTAAACAATTGACCATCAATAAAACCACCAATGTGGACAATTGCTATGTCAGTTTTTGGGTGTCCTACAAGGATAAATCTTTGGTATAGTGCATCCCACCAATGAAAATATTACATATCAGCTAAAAATTTATTTTTTCTGTCAAATTTTTTCTCTCTTCTCTGATGTGATATACAGCAGTGTCCAAGATTTATACGAGTGTCCATAATTTCAAATTACAATGACTAAACAAATTTTAACTATTACATATAATTTTCAGCTACACATAGAATAAATGACAATGACCACAAAAGTTACACATTAGATGGGCTTGCAGGTGGCTCCATGGGATCATCAAATATGTCAACTGGGAAATCATCAAAGAAACTGTGACTATTTTTGGAGTTATCAATTGCATCCCTTGTCCCAATTCTGCAACTTCCTGATGGCTCAAAGAAAGGGAACCCAATGGAGTGTTGTGGACCTACTCCAAATTCAGATGCATCAAGAGGATCAAAGACATCAATAAAATTTGGCTCATCAATTCTTGCCAAGAGGTCTTGGTTTCCCATTGAGAATGTAAGATCAGTGTTGAGTTCTGAAATCTGTGGGAAGGTAATCTGTTCAGTGCTTTTATTATAGCTATCAAAAGGGGTGAACTCTTGTTCAACATGGTTTGTGTCAGAACTATGCATCTCGAACTTTATAAGATCTGGTAATGGCACCATTTTGATAACATCGGAATTCTCAATGCAGGATAATGAACATGACTGAGGCTTTGATGATGGTTCTCCCTCTGATGAGGAACTGAACTTAGGAGCCTATAAAGTCAATAAATTAATGTTATGCTTATGTTAAAATTTGCAGTGAAAAGAACACTGACACACAGAACATTTTACTCATTTTCCAAGGAATTTGACTAGTTATTGCAATGGTAGAAATACAAGTAGAGGCGTGTGCTTAGAATAACAATAATAAATTGCTACTAACTGTTTTCAACAAAACAAATTAGACCTTGAAACTGGATTTAGTATATCAAACTTTTCAGTTATGTTTTGTTAATGAAATTTGTTTTTTAAGTAAGGGATAAATTATACTTATTACCTTTTTTTTTTTTTACTACCTCTTACTACCAAATCTTAATCGTTGATTTCCGTCAATCTAATGGTTATAATTTATGAGGTCATATTTATTAATTAATTATTAATTTGCAATAAATTATAACCGTTAGATTGACGGAAATAACGGTTAAAATTTGGTAGTAAGAAGAATAGGTATAAATCCGGTGTTTGAATTGTTAAATAGCATCTTACCATATTCTGCAAAACATAATATATCTTGAAAATGGTTTTTAGTGTCTCAAATTTTCAGTTATGTTTTGTTTAATAAGTTTGTTTTTTTCATTGAACACTGAATTCTGAAGACAAAACAGAATGGAATAACTAAAATGACCAGAAAAAGAGGAACCTTTTCAATTTACCTCCAAAGTTGGAACATCAAGAACGGTAGGGACTTTAGTTTTGTTTTTCTGTGATTTGGAGGTTGTTGCTGATGTCTGCAGAATCCTAGCCAACCTCTTTTGCCTACTGCTCCAGAAATTTTTCACATCATTGTCTGTTCTCCCAGGCAAATAAGATGCAATTTTGGCCCATTTGTTACCAAATTGTGCTTGCAACTCTATGACAACCCTCTCTTCCTCTAGTGAAAATTTGCACCCACTTTGAGAGACACCCAATGACAAAAATCAGATAAAACCCATCAAATAATTTCATCTGTAAGCTTGTAAACACAAACAATCCGAAAACTTGGAACAATAAAAAAAAGTAACCCCATCATTGTAGCATCATCAAACACCGGTGCAAGTAACAACCATTAACCATGTATGGATAATTGGATACATACTTATCCGGAAAATAAGAGACAACCCATCAAAAAAATTTCAACTTTAAGCTTAAAATCACAAAAAATCATAGACTAGGAACAATATTAAGCAACCCCATCATTGTAACTTCATCAAACACCAGTGCAAGTAACAACCATTAACAATCCAGGTCCTATAATTTTTCGATATTCAAATGCATGACTCTTCTATGTTTGAAGGAACTACTCTTTCTATTACTTTTGCCACAATATTCTTTTTCTGGCCTCTTTACATTACAGAAACATGACACTATATATAACAATAACTAAATGAAACAACACATAATGACTACTTCTTAGAAACTTCAAACTCATTAATGTCCACCAACACAATCCTAAAGACATGACTCTTCACCAGAAAACACTTCACATTTCTATTTCTTATTTTCTATTTTTATCTCATTCAAATTTAACCCAACAAATTGGACACATACTTATCCGGATAATAAGAGACAACCCATCAAAAAATTTCAACTTTAAGCTTAAAATCAAAAAAAAAATAAAAAAATAAAAATCAAAGACTAGGAACAATATCAAGCAACCCCATCATTGTAACTTCATCAAACACACACCACTACAAGTAATAACTACACATGGATACACAATATAAGGACATAGAAACATTTGACTTACTTCTTGAGGTTTGGTCGGAGCTTATTGACCCAACGAAGACGACATGATTTGCCAGTCCTTTGTAAAAGGCCTTTGGATCGAATGGAGCTCCAATCTCTAGGACCATACTTCTTCACATGGTTCAGTAGCACCTCATCTTCCTCTGCTTTCCATGGCCCTTTTCTTATATGCTCTTGGTCTTTTTTCCCATGCATTTTCCACTCATACCGCAAACAACAACAACAACAACAACAAAAAGACACAATCTAATCTCTGATTTTCTACCTTCAAATGCTTCACCTTTTTTCTTCTTAAAACTACTGCTTCTCAGACACTATACTATGTTTATGTTATCTAGGCTTTTGCGGTTATGGCAGTTATTGCCTCTTTCCCACTAACATGCCCACGTTGCATTTCAAAAAAATGAATAAAAAATTAAAAACAAAAGCAGTTAGATCCCTTGTTGCTCAAGTATTTGGCAATATTGGCTACGAATTTTGCACAAGTGGTAGAGAGGTAATTGCATAATTCATTGAATTAGGTCCATCGATTTTAGACAAGTGCCTTAATAATTATATTAATATGTAAATATGAAGGGACATTATCATAATAATAAATATTTTTTATTGCACAAACTATATTTGAAACATTATCATAATTTAGCGATGAAAAATTGCAACGATGATACTTTCTTGCTGATCATGAAATTTTTAAGAATTAAAATTTATCTATGGACATCGATGGAAGTGAGTGGGCCCGGTGAGAGAAGAAATAAAAAGAGAAAAAATGAATTTCACCCTTCTCTTTATATTTGAAGGTGATAAAATTATCTTTTATATATATTTACAAATAATAAAATTATCTCTTATACAAGGGCGGACCGAGGGGGGCTAGGGTGGGCGGCCGCCCCCCAAAATTTGAAGAAATTTTTCTAACATAATTCTAATGCAAGAAACCTATATTTTTCCTCTCCATTAATGTGAAGTAGTTTTCTCCCTCTCAGAATTTTTGAGAGCTTCTTTATATTCTCAGGTCCTATATGTATTGAAACTTCTCTAACTCTGAATGCATTTTTTTCCCTCAACGAAAGTTAACGAAATGAACAAAATAAAAAAAATAAGAAAGAGTGCAGTTCAAATTCTTGTTAGCGCAGACCTGGTGGTAACAGTTAGCATATGAAATTAGTATTAAATTATGGGGAAAGATCTGTCTACAATTTTTTTTTTACAAATTACTCTCAGAGCCTGTTTAGATCCTCTTATTTTTTAGTTAGAAGCTACTTATAAGTTAAAGATTAAAAAAAAAAGAGCTTAAAAAAAGTTAAAAGCTGTTTGGTAATTACAAAAAAAAAAAGTTTAAAAGTTAATTAAAAACACATATTTTAAGAAAATTATCTCTATATCTATCTTTATAACTCTTTATTTAAAAAAACACATAATTCAAGAAAAACAGATAAGAGCTTAAAAAAAATTCCTCCCATGAACTTTTAGCTTTCGGCATTTTTCTTCGTTATAAAAAAAAGTATTTCTCATTATAAGAACTTTTCTTAAAACATGTTTGGCATAGTTTATGCTTACAAGTAGCTTCTAGCTTAAAAAAGATAGGATTCAAACAGGTACAAATATTTAATTATTCGTATTTTGGCCTCCCATATATTATGTTTGTAGAGAGAACAAATATTTGATTTTTAGCTCCCCACACGAAAAATTCTTGGTCCGTCACTGCTCTTATATGCAATAGGAAAATTAAAAAAAAAAATATTTATTATTTTAAAAGATATAATTTTGTGTCATAAGTGAAACAGTTGTGTTTTTATAAATATTTATTGATTTTTTTTACCTTTTTCTTTCTTCTCCTAATTTTGTGTAAGAATGAAAATATATAAGTCCAAGAAATATATATAAAAACACAGCTATTTCATTTAAAATCATAAAATTGTATTGAATACCAAAAAAAAAAATCATAAAATTGTATCTTTTAAAATAATAGTATTTTTTCCAAAATGAAATCTAATAATGAATTAGAGTTTAATTAAAGGATAATATAAGTATCATGCGGCAAGGAAAAAAAAAATTCATTCGTGCTTCTGTGTTAGGGCTTTCACTTTGATGGGTCTAGCTACATCTATTGCAGGACGCTCATCAAGCCCTTAATTAAAATTTGTGAAGTTTTATAATGAGAGAATATGGATTAACCACGGGCCTACCAAACCGGAAATAATTTTAATATTACGGGTGTATCGAATTTGGTAAATGAAAAAAAAAAATTGTATACATGGTAAATGAAAAATATTACGGGTGTAAGATTTGGTAAATGAAAAACAAAAAAAAAAATTGTATACATGGTAAATGAAAAAAATTGAAGAGCCATAGAAGAACATATAAAAAACCAATAATTAAAGTGAATTTTTTTTACATATTTTATTAAATGAGTATACCAATGCACCGCATGTACCAAAGATTTGCTCCACCAAAAATAAAATCATCTCTATGCAAGTCTTATGCATGACACTTGACCTAGTCAACTCAGATTTAATAGGGAAACCCAACCCACATTCAACCAAACTAGTAACTGACCCGACTAAATCTGCACCCACTACCTGAATCCGATTTCTCAGATACCCCTCCAACAGAATAAACACGTGGTTGCGCATGCATGGAAGTGGAGGTGAAAATTTAGAGTCAGCCCTTTAGGTGGCTTTTGGTAAAATTGAGAAGGCATAAAAAGGGAGAGAAAAAATTAGTATGTCTAGCATAATAAATATTTCCGAAGTAGAGGTACTAAATTTGCCTACCGGGCGCCTTCATTTAATCTAACATTGATTGTTAGAATTAGGTTTAGACTTGTATAAAAGCTCGTTTAATAAAGAGGTCTCAGGTACCAATTGAAAAGCTCAGCCTTAGAGCCTCTCAGACTGACCTAGTATATTAATTTTTATTTTTATTTTATATTTTTTATACTGCTTGTAATAGCGTTTTCTCTTCTCGATTCATTTCGCCCCATTTTATTGGTTAAACAGACTTTTTGAATGATTTTATTTTATATTATGTTGTTTGGTTAAATATTTAATTTATGAATATTTTTGTAATTACTAATGTTGTTGATTGTATATTCTCTTTGAATAAATTTTTGTTGTCTTATTTTTTTTAAATAAGTCATGCCACATGTCAATAATTATATTCATAATAAATAACAAGTTTGGTGAAACTAACACGTTTAAATACAGGCTTAGCTTTTTAAGACCAAAGTTCGGCTCGCCTCGACCCGTTAACAGCCCTACATGGAAGCATGTCTCTTCTCCAGTTCTATTTTAAACTCTTTATTTAACTGATTTTAAAGATATATATATATATATATATATATATATATATATATATATATATATATTATTGATTATGCGTACATTAATGCAGCTATGAATGTTATCTATCTTATCCACACACACACAAAAAAATGTTATCTATCTTCGTTTATATATGTATTTGCTTATGGAAATTTATATGTAATTTAAAAGTTCAACTCTCGTAACGAGAGTAGTCTCGTAGTAAACTTCATAAAATAAGGGGGAATTACATATGTCTCATTAAAAAGCAGCAGCTCTTTTGAACATAGGGTTTTAGATAACGAATTAAATTACTAACGGAAGCCACGTCTACTAAACTCCCAAAACAATTCATTTTCATATTTTTGGCACAATGATTAATTTCAATTATGTGTTTTCAATTTTGTTTATACATTATACATATCAAAGTTAATTGGACCTTATTGTAACAAGTTTTATTATAGGATTCTTTGTATGGAATATAAATTTAGTTATTACTTATTAGTTTACCTCTTTTCATATTATAATGCATAAATGTCCGCCAATGCTATCTTATAAAATGAAAACTATAAACAATTATAATGCCTCTTATATTTTTTTGGTAGTTAATTATTATAATGCCTCTTAATTTTTAAGTCATTCTCCTCCTTTGTTTTTTCGGCTACTTGAGCTCCCTCCCACCTCGACGCTCGTACTCTTTATTTCTAGCAATGTCCTTGACTAATGTCCCGCGAGTATTCAATACTTTAAAAAATTAAGAAGGAATTTAATATATAAAAATTGCGGTAAAGTGTGTGTCATTTTAAAGGATGTAAAGTTGTGTCATTTTAATACAGAGAAAGAGATAGATAAAGGAGGAGAGAGTTGACAAAAGAAAATAAAAATGTGAACAGTTACATTTTCTCACCTCTTTATTTCAAGCAATGTCGTTGACTAATGTTGTGTCAATACTTTAAAAGGATAAACATTTAATATATAAAAAATTAATTATATTTATAACAAGAATTATTTAATTATATTCTTATTATTATTATTAAACTTTTAAAAATTTGACACGAATAATTAAAGTAATAAATAGTTATAATTTAATCGTTTTATGGGTAACAATCACATTTTATATAAAGTTAATAGGTAGTGTCTTTACCCGGTGTAAGAATGTGAAATACAATCAAAATAATTTTTGCATTAAAAATAAAAAAGTTTTAAATACAATGAAAAATCAAATATTTCAAGACATGATTTTTGCAAATTTTAAATTTATATTATAGATTACATGATATCATCAACATTTTTATAAATATTATAAAAACTTATGAATTTTTAAACTGAAACAAGTATAGATTACATGATCTTATGTTTTTTACTTAAAATATAAGATTTTAAAAATTTAAAGCTTAACAGGATATTTCTTTTTGTTTTGGAACATGTGTTGTGTATTATGGATTATAAATATGATTTAATAGTTATAATTTTATTATGATCGAATAAGATTTTAATATAAATTAGGAAAATATATATTTGAATGTAATTAGTCATAAATTAAAATTTTACAATTTAATAATTTTTCTATAGTTTTAATAATCTATAAGTGTGTGGGTGTATTTTCAAATTTAGAAGTTTCCTCAATTTTATTTTGAAAAAAATAAAATATTTTCATTTTTGCTCCGTTTAATATGTTTCTTCTACACCAATATTGGTATTTATTTTAATCTTTTTAATCTCACTTACAAAGAATTCGTTATTTTGTCTTTCTTTATTCTTGCAACTTTTATTATATTAAATAATGAGTTTATCATGTCTCCATCAACTTGAGATAAAGTTATCTTCATCAAATCCAAAACTACTTATTTTAAGGGTTGAGAGAAATAATAAAGATTGTTTAATAAAATTCATATAACAAAAAATCAATAAATTTCCTAAAATATAGTTTTGAGATTACTACAGATAATTTTATCACAAGTTGGTGAAAAAAGGATAAACCTCTAAATAACATATTACCATCAATTTCAAATTTTTTAAAGTTATAAACAATTATTTGTCTTCGTAATATTTATCTATGGGTTTTATATTTATTATTTTACATAACATAACTTCACTTACCTACACACACATTAAAAATATGGGAACCACATATTTTTCTTTCTCTTTCATCATTCCACTTTCTCTCTCCCCATTATTGTGTGTGTTGTAAAACTCATATCATGTTACATAACATTAATAAAACTCTTTATCTATATATCATTCTTAATTGGCAAGGAATAAATAAACATGAGAAAATATGCGTATTTTAAAATATGTGTTTCTCAATTATGAAGTTACACAATAAATAAAGAAATAAAATATATAAAACACGTATAAGTATATTAAGTGATAAAATTCTATCTATTAAATTTTTAATCCAATTACAAATTTAAAAAAACTCGAATTCAAAACAATTAGATTAATTCGTAATAATCTCATATCAATTGATCTTATGCTTCGTAATAGAGTGAATTAAATCGACGTGAACATATATATAATTTAATTTGGAGATTAATGCCTCTCTTGTCCTATAATATAATTTTATCTCTTACCTACACATAACAATATATGATGTTCATATATCAAATATATATATATATATATATATATATATATATATATATATATATAGCGGAAAACCTAAAGATTGGTGCAGTCATATAAAACTACGTCGTTTTATAATGTACAAGCATTAAATATGGGGAATAATAACCATACAAAGGTGGAAATAAATATAAAATATTAAATATGGGCAATCATAACCATACAAAGTTGGAAATAAATATAATATTTTTATTTTCTACAACTAATTTGAAATGCGAACTTCCTTTATCCCACCCAAAATGACATAATTTTTAAGTGACTGTACCAACGCTTATATACAGTCACATTACAAATCATTTTGCCATATATATATATAGGGAAAAATATCTGTCATTTTAAAGGATATAAGTTTATATCCTAACCGTTGATTTCTGTCCATCAACGGTTATAATTTATTGGATCAAAATTATTAATTAATTAATAATAAATTTGCCCATTAAATTTGACCCAATATAAGTTTATATCCTTTTGGATCCTAACCGTTGATTTCCGTCCATCAACGGTTATAATTTATTGGATCAAAATTATTAATTAATTAATAATAAATTTGCCAATTAAATTTGACCCAATATATATATATATATATATATGATGTTCATATTTTTATTTTATCTTTATTTTATATGACTCTCACGCATATTTTTATATCTGTATAAGAAATAAAATTATCTACAAATTACAACATAAAAAACAATAATTCCTTAATTTGAATAAGCTAAAAATAAAATAAAAAATTGAATACTTAAAGAATAAAATTGAATGTGCCGTCCGTGATGATAATAGATATTCGAGAAGACGAGAACAACCTGTTTGGAAGCATAACCCACAGTTTTATTTGTGAAACCCTCATCCGATGAGCCCAGCTAAGCTAAATCCACTTTTTAAATTTCCAAATTTTCCCTAATAATATAATATATAATATATATTTATATGTGTGTGCACACACACTCACTCACACTTACACACTCCTTCGTGGCCACAAACAATTACGAGCTTTAATATGAACATATAGATCTATGAAACAATAGATCTGTGGTTTCCTTTCCACTACTACTTGTAACCGATTCATAGGAATTGTCGAAAACATCGTCATCACAAATCACACAACACAACCATGGATTTTGATGGCAAGTTTCTCAACACTGTTCTCCTCCTTGTGTCCACCATAGTTGTTGCAAAACTCATCTCAGCCTTCATAGTTCCCAAATCAAGAAAACGTCTCCCTCCAATCATGAAGGGCTTACCCTTCATTGGAGGGCTTCACCGTTTCCTTAAAGGTCCAATCTTGATGCTTCGTGAGGAGTACCCTAAACTTGGCAGTGTCTTCACCTTGAAACTTTTCCATAAAAACATCACTTTCTTGATTGGTCCTGAGGTATCTGCACATTTTTTCAAGGCCCCAGAATCTGATCTTAGTCAACAAGAGGTGTATCAGTTCAATGTGCCAACTTTTGGACCTGGGGTTGTCTTTGATGTTGACTATTCTGTGCGGCAAGAGCAGTTTCGGTTCTTCACTGAGTCCCTCAGGGTCAACAAACTCAAGGGTTATGTTAATCAGATGGTTACGGAAGCTGAGGTAAGTGTTTCTGTTTGTTTTTGGCAATTCATTGATCTAATGCATTGTCTCACATAATCGGTAATTGTTGTTCTTTTCTAGGTTGTTGATTTGTGACATCAGCAATACTCTATATTGGATTTTGGGTTTGTCTTTGTGCAATTGAATTTATTCAATATATCAGTAATTTTGTTATTCTTGTTGGTTCTTATTTTGTTTGTTCTGTGTTTTTATTTTCTTTTATATCATGTAAGTATGGATTTGGGGATTTTGTTTCTCACAGGCTTAGATCCGTTCTTTTCGTGATTGCTTTTTATACTTTAATTGACCAGTTTAGCGGTTACTTGATATATGACATGGGTGTGCATTCAATACTTCATTCAATTTGGTCACTGCCAACACCTGATATGATCTTTGTATACTGCAGCTTACTGCATCATTCTATGAGTTCCGTGAACTTATTGCCACTTTAATTCAACAACAGTAATAATTAAGCTTTATTGGGTCAGCTAGATGGATCAAATCACTTCTTAGACTCTAATTGAAAACCAAAATTTATACAGCAACTTTGATTCATTCTCATATTTTCATAAGCTGGAGAAGCTTTTAAACTCCATTTGGACTTTTGACATGTTTTAGTTATGTATTTCATGGTGAAATGGCATCTAAGCTGCCACTTGATTGTTTCCTTGTGTTGTTAATAGTAAATTCCTCCGTTCTAATTTTCTCTAGTTGTGTAGTGTACTAAATTGGCATTGAAGACTGTTCTGATTTCTTCCCCCAACATGAACCCCATTTGCAGGACTATTTCTCAAAGTGGGGATCAAGTGGTGAGGTTGATTTGAAGTATGAGCTTGAGCATCTGATCATCTTGACAGCTAGCAGATGTCTCTTGGGGCGTGAGGTTCGCGACAAGCTCTTTGATGATGTCTCTGCTTTGTTCCATGACCTTGATAATGGGATGCTTCCAATCAGTGTTCTCTTTCCATACCTCCCCATCCCAGCTCACCGTCGCCGAGACAAAGCACGCAAGAAGCTTGCTGAAATCTTTGCAAGCATCATAGCTTCTCGCAAAAACACCAGCAACTCAGAGGATGACATGCTGCAGTGCTTCATTGACTCAAAATACAAAGATGGTCGTGCAACTACAGAAGCTGAAGTGACTGGACTTCTCATTGCTGCCCTTTTCGCAGGACAGCACACGAGTTCAATCACCTCCACTTGGACTGGAGCATATCTCCTTAGTCACAACCAGTACCTTTCTGCTGTGTTGGAGGAGCAGAGAAAATTGATGGAAAAGCATGGGGAAAGAGTTGATCATGATGTTTTGGCTGAAATGGATGTGCTCTACAGGTGCATTAAAGAAGCCTTGAGACTCCACCCTCCACTGATTATGCTGCTGAGAAGCTCACACAGTGATTTTAGTGTCAAAACAAGAGAGGGGAAAGAATATGACATTCCCAAGGGTCATATAGTAGCCACATCACCTGCTTTTGCGAACCGGCTAGCTCACATATTCAAGGAACCTGATAGGTATGACCCTGATCGATTTGCTGTGGGGAGGGAAGAAGATAAGGTGGCTGGGGCATTCTCATACATTTCATTTGGAGGGGGCAGGCATGGATGCCTTGGGGAGCCCTTTGCATATCTGCAGATAAAAGCCATATGGACTCATTTGCTAAGGAATTTTGAACTGGAATTGGTCTCACCTTTCCCTGAGATTGATTGGAATGCCATGGTTGTGGGAGTGAAAGGAAAAGTTATGGTCCGGTATAAACGGAGGCAGCTTTCTGTTAATCAGTAGGACCAAAGTTTCAGTGTTTGGCGTGATTTCATTTTTAAGCACCTCTTGTTTACCTTGCTGGTTCAGCTTTAGTCCAAGTTCCCTGTTTACTTGACTTTGGATGTCTAGAATCTTGATTTTAACTTTTTGCAATTTTGGTTATGTGATTTTAATGTATTTACTTGGGTTCAAGTGAAATGGTTAGAGTATCATGCTGCTTGGGATATTCTGGGGCTGTATCTCCCTGTCTACCTTTCTGTTCTGATCTTAATTTGCTCACTTAATGAAATTTGGCCAAATTGGATCCATTTAAAAACAAGGGAAACTTTCTACTTCTATTCAAAGATTCTTAGAGGATATCAGTTTATAACAAAAATTAGAGGATCTTATTCCCTATTGAAGTAGCCTGATTTAGAAAGGTCATAAATCATTTTAGCATCTTTCCAAGAATTCAGGATGTACTAGCAGCATCACACACGTGCAACATTTTATAAGCAAGTCAGTTTTAGTACAAGTAAATGAGAAATTGAAGAGTTATAGTGTTACAATTGATAATGATATAATATAGAGAAGGTGATTCAATATATAATTCTAAAGTAACTAAAATATTAGCTGAATTACACGACAAAAGTTGAAGACGGTGAATATTAGAACAGCAATCCCCACTACAGTAGAACTGCTTCTCCAAGGGTCACGGAAGTACACCCACCTGAATGTTCCCATTGCCCATTTCCAACTGTTGTTGTAGTGTTCATCAATATCTTCCATAATTTGGTGGTAACATGTTGAATTTGTCACTACATGTTTGCAAAGACTGTTAACCAGATTTGCCAATTCCTTATCACTTCCCAGTTCATGGACAATAGCTTCTTTCTCAACCAGCAACTCAGCATCATCTTTGGTATGAATAAGAGAATCAATTAGAGAAACATAGTTGCAAATGTAAGGCTCCTCAGGATAGTGACACTGCTCAAGTGCTATTAGGTTCCTAAGAACACTTTCTGTTCTGTGGTCTACTTTTAACTTGGGGAATAGAAATCGAGCTTTGAAACACTTGGAGTATGGCAAGCATCCCAAGCAAAGAAACCAGCTTAAGAATGGCTTCTTCTCAAACTTTATGTCAAGCAAGCATCTATTATCAACCTTCTCAAAGCTTATTCCAGCTTCATTCAACTTTGTTGCAGTTCTTAGAAAACAATCTTTTTGAGAGTAAGTGTGCTTACTCCTATCACTGCCATACCTCAGTTTAATAGGGAGATAGGAATGTCTAACAAGATCAGTGAAATGTAGTGATTTCTCCCACTTCTTTGGCTCAAATTTTCCCTCTGAAGATTCCTGATGAGGATAACAAGATTGGAAGTACTCATGGGCAAGCCTAACAAATCTGGTATGCTTCTTGACATTGCTTGGAACAACTGTTTCATATAGTTTTTCCAACACAAACATTGGAAGTTGATTTTCAAGCAGCAACAAGTCACACTGGATACTTTTGCTAACACATGGTTGAGTTAATATATAATCATCTTTATGTTCCCATCGTTTTGTTTCCCTCAAAAACAGCTCCATGATGAACACAGCATCCAACAGTATCATTTCCACAAATTCTTCCTTACTGATTTTAGGGAATTTCTTTTGGTAACAATGGCGTATTTTTTGCTCTTCTTGTTCAAGGAAGGCTTTGTAGTTCACTAAAGCAAGTTTGTTCACTAGGCTTTCCCAAAAGAAATGAAAATATCTTTGTTTCTGCTCTTGCATTTCCTCTAGTTTTTTGTTTTTATGATGGATAGGGCCAATTGAGATCAATAGAGGAGCATAGGCCTCTTCTTTCACATGAAAAAGACTAGCAGGGACATTGTAGATACAACACTGATCAGGCCACAGGGCAGGTTCAATCTGTTCTGGGATGTTAATTATTTGTTGGATATGATATTCATCAACAGGCCCCATTTTCTCTAGCTGTTGAGCAAACAGATCAACCATCAGATAAAGAAAACACTTGTGATTGATACAAACCAATTGCAAAAAAAAAAAATGTTCTTTGAATACTTTTATTTCTACAATTTACTTTTTCTTAAAAATTTTAAAAACTAATAAACTTATTTCTTTAGTGCACTTAAAATACAGAGATATGAACTTCAAAATTTCTACAAATTACCTAACTTTCTCACTAATAACTCATTTTTAAATACAAAACTAAATTTTTAAGATTCATGTAACTAACATTAAAGGGAGAACAAGCCTTGAATCACCTGGTAAGATTGCTACTTGTGACCTCACGGTTCGAGTCTGCAAAACAATATTTTTGCAATAAAAAATATAAAAAATAAAAAGGATAAGCAAGATCTTCATCCCTACTCTTGCAAAGTCACAGAATTTCGTGTAGCAGGTATAACAAAAATGTATTTTACTTTAGAAGTAAGAGAGGTTATACTTAATAGGGTTTATCATCCATCACTTAACGTGACCACGAAAAATTTCCTACACACACAACATTTTGTGGGGTCGGCAGTAAAAAAAAAAAAACTCCGGCACGCAAAATGAATCTCTATAATATAACATAATCATTTTTCCTACAATATAAGTCTTATAAAAACCATGAAGTAATCCAACTTAAAAATAAAATAATGATATGCTTTGTCAAAATAAAATAATCGTTAGAGGACTTAAAAATCAAAGAGAGAGAGAGAGAGAGGGGTTAATTTTTTTTTTTTTGGTGTTTTACAATATAAAATCTCGGATATATACAAAGGATCCACCCTTCTTCATGTAAAGACATAAAAAGTGCAGATACCACCCACAAAATGCTTTTGCCGCTTTGGCTAAAGGTGTTTTTGTTTTGCAAAGAAAAGTTAAATTGTTAAATACCAACCTCAAACAGAAGTAGTAGAACTCAAGAAGAAGATGGGGGGAAAAAATCACTTGCAAATTAACCATGGCTCCTTCATCACAAACAAATAAACTAAAATAAAATAAACAAGCTAAACCAAAATGAAAATCCAGAACACACATTGGGGAAGAGGATAGGAACTATAGTAGATTTTTCCTGATAAAAGTGCATAGCATAGTTTTACAGTGAAGGCTATAGGCTCCAACAACAGTGGCTTGCACACAATTAGTGATGAACAGTGTTAACAAGTGCAAGAATCAAATAGGCATTATCATATATCATGTAAGCACAAATTGTATAAACCTGAAAATATGTTTCCTCTAACAACTTCTGAGTTCTACGCTCCTTGCTTTCCAGTTTTGTGCTCTCCCTCAATCTCTTTGTGGTTTTGTACCGGGACTCTAGCACTATGCTTTGTAAAGGTTTACTGTTTCTCTTGACATAAATTATCTCCTACTAAAACTTCTTCGGTGAATCCAGCTTTTAATTTGAATTTTTATTAAGTCTAAATTCTTTTTCTTTTTCGATAGGATATAGGTACATACAATAACGGTGATCATTTTATCAAGCGCCTGACAAAAAAAATTTATCAGACTTTCACGCTAACAGTAAATTTTTTCAAAATTTCGCGTGGGATATTTCGCTACACTATATAACGAAATATGCTTGTAAATAATTCGCTACATAGTATAGCGAATTATGTTACATCAGAATACACAGTAAGCAAAAATGACAAGTGTTAAGCAGGTAGTAATTCGCTACACTGTGTAGCATATTATGTTCGCGAATGATTTTTTTGACACGTGTCACACTTTCGCAGGAAAAAACTGACGTGACATAATTTGCTACATTGTGTAGCGAATTTCGTCCGCAATATGACCACGTGTCATGAAATTATTGGCCACGAAATTCACTACCACTGGTAGTGAATTATGACACATGTCAGTCTGGTAAAAATTACTGTTTGGGTGACATTTAGATAAAAAAATTTACAAAACATAACATTTTGCCTTTGGTCACTATTCCGGTGGTACATACATCCGTATTACGGAAATTTTTAATGTGGTCCAGGACCACCATGGTCCTTCCACTTAAAACTTGACACCTGGATTAAGTTTTATTTTTTCTCTCTCCTCTCTCTCCTCAATTTTTTCTCTTTTTTTCTCACATCAGTCCCACCAAACCTTTTGTGATCGGGGTGCACTTTAACTTTGCTCCCGTGTTACCTATAATTTGTTCACTTTTATACCAAAAATTTTTTTTGTTCATTTCCTTCACGTATATATAAATATACGCGGTTCATTTTTTTTTTCTTTTCTTTTTACATGGTCCATACACACAATTTTATATATGTGTAAAAAGAGGAGGGATATTCTTACTACCAAAATTTTCTACTACCAATTTACTATCTATCTAATCACCATTGGATCAACATTTTCTCTTTTTTCAAAAACTTTTTAACATTCTCTCTCTTTGATTCAATGGTGATTAGTTAGGTAATAATTTGGTAGTAGAAAATCTTGATAGTAAGAATATCCCTCCTTGTGTAAAAAATCTCCTAGAATATGAGAATCATTAAATTTATAAACAAAAGACTACCAACAAACACGTGGATAAATCCAGCACATGAATTAACCGGTAAATAACTTGCTTCAACTTAACTAATGGTCTCGAAATTTAAGTTATTGACAACAGTTATGTTGAAATATGATAGGAAGAGCTTTTACTACTTGAATGATTATATCTAAAAAATAAATAAAAAATAGGCAAAACTGTGCTCAATTTTTCAAACTAACCATAATTTTCCAAATTATTTGTGGGAATGGGTTGGTGTAGACTCATCATTGTCAATAATATGCCACACTATTTATTCAAAAAAAAAAATATAATATGCCACACTTGTATTCCCACTAACTTCAAGAAAAATATTCACTGGTTGTGTCATCTGGTACAATAATGGCCATACCTTTTTATTCTACATCAATTTTATCAATTTAATATTTTTATTTTGTAAATAAATTAAAAATTTATATTAAATTAATTAAATTAAAAAATAATTAATATTAAATTTTTTCTTTTATGTTGTTATTTCAAAAAATTTATAAAATTCAAAAGCATCAAAATAAAATTTAACTTTTTCTTTTTCATTTATAGATTTATCCACACACAAAATTCAGGAATTGAATTTTTTGGATGAACATGAACAAATAAAGTCCATCACCAAATTTTTATTATTAATAATAATTTTTCGTATTTGAATTTGCAAGATTTCAAAAAATTGTGTGATAAAAATTAAAATTATTTATGATGTTAAATATTATTTGAAACAATAAATTCAATGTCAGTTTTTGATTTAATATTAATTTTAATTTACTATCGATTTTTTCAAACTATCAAAATAATTATTTACATGTGATCATTCTTTTTTTCAAAAATTAGAAAAAATGAAAAAAATATTTATCAAATTAATATTATTAAAATTAAATTTGACATTTTTAAATTTTTGAGATTTTTAAAGATCACTATAAAAATAAAAAAATATTTATATTATTAATTATTACCTAACTCAATCAATTTATAATTATTTTTTAATTTAATGTAAACTAATAATGCCAATTTAATTAATTTATGTTTGATGACAACCTTCTCGGAATCAATTCTTTTTTAATTTATGTTCCCGGGAACAGAAATGGATAGGAAACTCGTTTGGTAAAATCGGTTTATTTTTTTGTTCCCGGAATGAACCGGTTTAATTTTTGTGCTGGGGAACAGAAAAAAGAATTAGAAAATTTCAGTTTTTTTTGTTCCTGGGCACAAAATGAGAAACACTTATCTCTCTCAATCACTCTCCACCTCTCTTTTTTTTGGATTGCTCCACTGGTTTCCGGGGCTTCGCCCCGACTATGTCCAGTCCGACCCGGGTCGGTTACCTAGTATTGGCAGGTGAGTCTCCCAACGAGGATTTTCTGCATACACAGGGTCTCGAACTCGAGTCCTTGCTTAAGTGAACCCAAGTACCTTACCGCTTGAGCCAACCCCCGTTGGTATTTCTCTGCACCTTTACTATCATCACCACCACCACCACCATCCCGACACAACTGCTACCACCATCGTCGTTGTCGCCATCATACCATTAGTGTCGTCGTCACCACCCCTCACCACCATGATGTCACCGCCACCATTATCACAACATCCACCCATCACTACCACCATGCCACCGTCACCACCACCACAACTATCGTCGCTGCCACCACCAGGCACCAGCACCACTATCACCGTCACCGTCACCACCACCACCAACATCTCAACCACTGTCGTCGCCGCCACCATCGCCATCACACGCACTGCCACCACCCCCCATCGCTACCACACCACCTCGACGCTGCCATTACCATCACCACCATTGTCACCAACCACCACTACCATTGCCGCAGCCACTACCGTACAGCCGCTGCCGCCACCACCAACCACCACCACCATTGTCACAACCATTACCATCGCCACCATTACACCACCCCGCCACTACCATCACCACGTCATCGCCATCACTACCATCATCGCCACCATCATCACCACCACCATTGTCACCTACCACCGTCGTCGCAGCTACTGCCACCACCACCACCATGATGCCTTCACCACCACCACCACCATGCCACTGCTACCATTGTTGCCGCCACCAGAGGGTAAAAAAAGTTATATGATTTGATAAGTTATTTACACCAATGTTATTATATCTGATCCGAACATCAATTCGGTAGGGGTATTAGGTCATTGATCGCACCAGTTGACCTGAATATATATATATATATATGAACATATAAATTTAATTATATTGTCTATATTTAAAATGAGTTAAACAAGATTCACTAAATAAGTCCAAAATTACTCAATCATACTTTTATAAGTTCATAAAGCACAAATAAATGAAAATGCACGCTATTACTATGTCAATTTAAATTTCAACTCATAATTGTAAAGAATCACTTCAACCCTCAAAACCTTAAAGTGTTGGTTGAGAGCTTTTTTAATGATTTATATTATTTTCTAATATGCCCCCTCACGCAAAAACCCTTTGGGCTTGAAGCATGGATTATTGCATAAGCCCAATTTTTGCTTTACCTTATGCTTAATTAATTTCAAAATTGGAGGGCAATGAGAATCGAATTCGTGACCTTGTGATCAAGGAAGCTCTGATATCATATAAAGAATCACTTCGACCCTAAACATTAAGGTGTTGGGTGAGGGCCTTTTTAATGGTTTATATTATTCTTTAACAAGAATCCTCATAAGCATACCTCTCAATGACATTCAAAATTTCAGATATTGTGAACTCATATTTTTCAATCTTATCTACATTGAAATGACATATGTCGCATTCTCTTAATTTATTATTTTTGCTTCAGTATTGGAAGTCAAAATTTGAGGTAATTGTAGAAAAGTATATTACTAGCTATAACACCTCACAATTCTAAATTAAGTAATTAAAGTGTTAAGTGAGTAATTAAGTGAAGGATTAGTGAAAATCCCAAAGATTAGGTCAAAATACAAAGAAAGGGCAAAACGGTAATTAGCCAACACGCAACCCTAGGAAGATAAAAAAAATTGAGCAGAAGGTCTCAGATGATAAAAATAAGCCTGGAAATGGATTCAGAACGAAAAATTGAGTGGATAGGCAAGTTTCAGAAAAATCAGTGAATAGTGTTTTTCGCGGGTAAAAATATCGCAGTCAGATTGCACCGGTGCCAGTGGAATTTTGAGCTCTAGGTTTCAAATATTGATTTTAAATGGTCCATAGAAATAGGAAATATGATTTCTGATAATATTTGAGGGATTTAAGTCAATTTGTGGAAGTTTGTCAACGGAGCGCGCTGTAGCTTAAAGCAGTGTTTTCTCCGAACAACCGGAAAGCTCCAGATTTATCTGAGTGGGTATAATTAAAAGAGTTTAGTTAATATTAAAAATTAGAATTTCTAAATAGGTTTTAAATTTGTGAACGTTTAGTGAAATCGGAGAAAAATTCGGATGAGTTTTAAATCGCGTGGGACCCGCTCCCACTTAAATCACTTAAAGTACCTATAGGTTACTATTCATCACCATTTTCCTCCCTCATTCTCTCTCCATCAGCGCCCAAACACAGCCCTCCCCACCATTTTTGTTTCAAATTTTCCTTTGGCCATAACTTAGCCATTTCTCCACCAAATTCAACGATTCTTGTCTTGAATCTTGATGGAAAACACATTCTGAACCCATTGGTACCACTTTTGAGCCTTGAAACCGCGTATTTGGGGAGATCTGCACCAAAATCAGATCCGAAATTTTGAGAGTTTTTGGTGTTCATGAAGCTTTTTCATGCTCCAATGATGGAGTATGCTTAGGAGGAGCCATATACCTTGCAATTGTGTAAGTTATTTCAACATTTCATTGGTTGATTTTTGAATTTGGATTATGGACCCTAAAGAGGGATTTTGTGATATGTTGTGTTAGAGAGCTCAAATGGAAAATGTCTATTAGATGATAATGTCTTAGAATGATGTATTAATGCTAGAAATGCAATGAAAATTTTAAGCGAAAAAAAGTGAATTTTAACTTAGAAAAAAATCAGTGCATAAAGTGGGTTTTTGAGTTTTGGTGTTAATGTGTGGTATAGTGAATTGTAGTGTGATTATATGATGATATGAAGTGATTATGTGAGTTGTGGACCATAGGAATTGAGTGGAAATCCTTGGTTTGGCTAACAAAGATTCGGCCATTTAGGTATAAGTAAGCAAATTGATGTTTTAGAAAATTTTGGTGTTGTGTTGTGTGATGGAAAAGTTATTAGATGGGTTGTGTGGTGATTGGCATGTGGAAGGATCAATGTAAAAATAATAAGTGTTGAAAGTGGCAAAATGTGCCTAAAGTGTAATATTTCGCAAAACGTTGCGTAAAAGTCGTAAAACCGAAAAACGGCGATTGAACTAGCCTTTGGGTAACCTAAGTAAGTGTAATAAAATGAGAAAGAAAATTTAGAAAAATAAGACCCAATTTAACACTGATATGGTTGAACCCTACATAGTGGTGAGGTGAGGATTTGACGTTTTCGCGTTTTGTCGTGCTTTGACTGAAACTGACGGCTATACATGGTTGTATAGGTTGTCGTACATGGATTTAAAACCGGAACAGTGAAACAGTGGATTGCGCTTGGTCCTGGACCAAGTGGATTGAGGTAAGTGATGTGATTTACACATGCTATTTTGAAATTCATGAGTGGTTAAAGTTCTGAGTGTGTGGAATTGTCCTCTGTGTAGGCGTTCCCTGTGAATCAAGCTGTAAGTGGAGTTCTGCGGAGCTCAGTGGAAGGAAAAAGAAAGGTAGCCTCTTGGTACTGGGGCTTGTTCCCCTTTTGTGTTCCACCTTGCTAGTTGATGGCAACGGTAGGAAGTGTGTATGAGTAGTGTAGAACAGCATGAGCATGCATGTGCATTATCACAGTGGGTACTTATGTACCAGATCTCTGGCCAGTAGATATTTCTAGCCTTCGGGCAAGTGTTTCCGGACTGCCACTGGATAGGTCTCCGAGAGGGAGTTCCAGTTGACCCAAGGTCGTGGTGTGTTATCCGGATAGGAGCACACTAGGTTGTCTCGGGTGTATATGGTTGGAAGGGGTACCTTGGTGGGTTGTTCTATGAACACGCCAGGGGTAGTACCCATAGGCGTATAGCCGAGGACATGGCGTGGTATTGGTAGCTACCATCCCGCATGTCGTAGTTGTTTCTGATATTTCCCCTTTTCTCTAAATCCCTTTCTTTATCCCGTTTTATAACAGTGATGGTGTTTTATATTATTGATATACATCGAAGTGAACCATTGGGCGGAGTTTTCTCCAGAACCTCTTGGTTACTGAGATATATCCGTATATCTCACCCCGTCTCGGGGCATTATTTCAGGATGTACCAGTGGACATGGAGCAGCGGGCAAGAAGCCCGCATGATGTTGAGTGGAGTAGTGATGCATATTTTGCTTTAGTGTATCATAATTGTCATTTTAGTTATGAATTCATTTGTTAAGTAAAGTTGTAATATGTGGATTATTGTAAATTGAAGTTAAAGTTGTAAGTGTAATTGTAATTCAGTATTGTAAATATACCAAGGATGTATGCTTATTATGATGGAAGGGCTTTAGGCCTATTTTAGGTTATGATTATCTGTATGATGATACATGCATGAAATTGAAAGTTAGTGATTGAAATGATAAAAGATTGAAAGTGAACTGCTTATGTTTTAAGTGTAAATTGGATTGGGTTGTAAGTGCCCCAAGGCGTTGTTGGTCCTTGTGTGTGCCACCCATTGGATTTTGCTGGATTTCAGGTATAATTGTAGTGTTAAACAGCTTATGCAAAATTGAGGATTTTAGGAAATACAAAGGAAACTCTGGCAAATTTTCTGTAGAATTGGCAGTTTTTGGGTGAACTTCGGGAGAGCATATCTCTCTCCACAGTGGTCCGATTTGGACGTGCCATACGCCATTTTGAAGCTTAAGATGTCCCCTACGTTGTGTCAAAATCCTAGAATCATTGGTGGTGTGCACAGCCCATGGTGGCTGAAGACACGAACTGCCCTGTTCTGGCCTGTTTCAGTGGGCAGATCTGGGGCAGTTTAGGGAAATTAATTCCCGCTTCGTTACTTGGTCAAATTAAGCATACGATACATCAAATCGAAGTTTGAGGTGTCTAGTTTATGGTGTAAAATTTTGAGAGACAGTGGCTTGGTAGATAGGTGCAGTTTATTCCGTGAAGATTGGAGGTTTTAGGCTGTTTTGGAGTTGGTGGGCAATGTTGTTTATCCAACTTCAAACGGCGATAACCGGAGCTCACGAGCTCGGAATCGAGTGTGTGATAGCTTGTTAGAAAGGTAATTGAATAATGAAAAAAGATAACCTGGATTTTAAGTTTGGATTTTTGTTTTGTGTTTGTAGAAAAACAAATTAGCGAATCTGGTTAAGTGGTAAAAACGTAAAAAGTGAGGAATTGGCTAAGTGGGTTTATGGGAACCCCTTAGTATCTTGTATGTGATAAAATAAAGTGTATAAATAGTTAAGTAAGTCTTCCGCTAGTGTTTCAGTTACGATCACAGCTTTTTATTATTACGTTTTTTATACTTTTACTGTTCGCGTAATAATCGGAAAAGGTTTATCCTCATTTTTATAAATGAATTGTTGTGATTGTAAATGCGCTTAATATCATAATTAATGTTAACAATACCGGTGTACAACGTGCTGTTACACTAGCAAATAAAATTATAAATTTTTTAAAATGGGCTCTATATTTTTTTTTCTGACAAGATGAAACAATTTTGGTTTTTAGTTTTTTTTATAAAGATGCGTGACCCGACCAAGTCACCAATTTTGCCTGGGTTTGGCTAGATTTTGATCGGGTTCGATGCATGACCGTTTCGATGCTTGACTCAAACTCATCTGATGACCGATTAGCCGGGTTCCAAGTCGGACTAGATTTATAACACTAATTTATACCTCTCCTTGATCATCTTGCGAAGAATTTATACAAGCTTTTTTTTTTTTTGATAAACTATACAAGTTTGTTTGCATAAGTTTTTTATATTTTTAATATTATTTTAGTTAGCAGAAGAAAACAAAATTGCCTAAATACGGAAAAGCAAAACGGGGAAGAGGGAAACAAAATAAAAGTCTGAAAAAAAATGTATGATATTTTTCATAGGAAATCATTTTATTTTCTATACATATTTAAAAATATATAAGGTCTATGTTAAGGATATATAAGGAGTTAAAAAATAAAAAAGTATATGGATGCTATATATTTTTATCTGTATTTCTTTTATAATATAGGATTTAGATCATCTCATGTATAAAAGTAGTTATGTGATCATGTTATTTGATCATAATTATTTATTTGAAAATCCTACACTTATCTCTCTTATCTTACCATTAATGAGTAATTATGATTAAATAATATAATCTGAGCACTTTTATCCAGGATTCAAATCCTATAATATAAGAATTAAATGCATGTACAAAACACTCCGAAGGAATTAATTGCAAGTAGCAACCCTCTCTTAACAAACGGGAAAGAGTCAGGAGTGCCATTAAAGAGCCGCACCATTCGGTACTAAAAAAAAAAAAAGAGCCGCACCATTGGGTTTCCTGAAATTTTACCTACCTTCGACATAATTTTCATTTTTTTATAATTTTTCTTTAAATTATAACTGTTGATTTCTAAATAAAAAGTGAATAAATCCTTTCATATTTTGGTTTGATATGAACACGTCGTGAAAATTATCTCAGTGAAGTTAACATGTTGAAATGAAGTACTCGCTTAATTTAGCTTCTATTCTCTTTCAAGAAAGAAATTTAATCACAAATATTTTTATAAAAACTCTTATAATAAAAATAGAAAAATTAGAAACTCTCATAAAGAGTTTTTTTAAATATGTATGTCAGTTTTTCATATTCCTCGCATTTATTTTTCAGTTATGTCTATATTTTAAATTTTTATTTACAAATTTTACCTTATAACTTAATGACAAATCCTTTGATTTCCTCGTCCCCTATAAAATGCCAAGTACATCAGTGTTCGTCCCAAGAGAAATTTTGCATGCTAAGTTATCGTTGGTTCATCTCATGTTTTCATTTTTGTTACGGATGAAGCTCCACTCAATCGCCTTCCGAGAATATCTCGTCAAGAGATACTGCCAAATCTTAACTGACTGAAACAAACTGGTTGAGGCCGACCAAGTCGGACGGAATCTCAACAACAGGAGCTCAGCAACCGAGTCAGGTACCCCTATAAATAGAGAGCTCAGACATCCCAGGTACACACCTCTGAATCGCCTAGCTTATTCCACTCATTGTGCACACACACCACCCCCTGGTTGGAAAGCCTATTGCTGGTGCGCAGTGATTGGGACCTCGGCATATAGCCTAGTACGTTGGGCATATACATCATCTCTGAGCGCATACCATCCGGTATAGCAATACGGTCTACCTCGGACCTAACATTGGCGCCGTCTGTGGGGAATCGGTAAATTTCGATTCCCATAACACCATGACCAACACAAGATCCACGTCGGGCAATGCTCAGGGGCCATCCCAAATGTCTGGTTTGGAGCAGCTCCAGGCTTCCGCTAGCCCGGTTCTGGTGGACGTGCAGGTCGAAGAGGTCGGATCACAGAGGCCGACTCCTAGACCACCGATCGGAAACACAACGATTGTAAACCGCCCATCCGAGCCACCGAATGTAACTTCGATGGCAATGGGAGCAATCCTCCAGCGGATGCAGGAAATGGAAAACAGATTCCTAACCCAACAACGATTAGATGCTGAAAGAATGGCAACGCTGGAAGCTGAACTACGAAACCGGACCGCTCAAGGCGGAACCGGAAGCGGGCCACAGGCTCAGGACGGAGGAAACCAGCACCAAAATATAGGTGGAAATGCTACTGCGGGTAATGGAGGTACCCAACCCCATAACGCGTCCGCTCCTGAAGTCAACGTACTGGAAACCCTGGCTCAACACCTCGGCAATCAGCAAGAGGTAGGAGGCCAGAACATTCCCACCAACCAAAATTATCTGAACGACGATGAGGCTAACGATAGCCCATTTACGGAAAGATTAATGAACCTGGCCATCCCCCCAAGGTTCAAAAGCACCAGAATACCTCCATATGATGGGAGTCAAGACCCAGAAGCCCACTTGGAGGCCTTCAAAACCGAAATGTTGTTTAATGGGATTACAGGACCCATCAAGGCCAGAATTTTCGCAACAACCCTAACGGGACAGGCGATGACCTGGATCACCAGGTTGCCCAAAAACTCAATTGACTCGTTTGAAGACTTAGCGCGAACTTTCCGCCTAAACTTCGCAACCAGCAAGGTGCATCCCATGCCGGCTTACGCGCTAGGAAGAATTCGTCAGAAAGACAATGAATCATTAAGGAAATACCTTGATAGATTCAAAGATGCAGCACTGAAGGTCCGCGGTCTCACCGAAGCCGTGCACCTCCACCTAATCATTTCTGGATTAGATGGCGACTCCCCCCTCGCAAGGTCGATCTACAAGAACCCGGTCAATGACCTCGAAGAATTCCGACGTAGGTCCGACAAATACATCGACGTGGAGGATATGCAGCAGGTGTACGTCGAGTCTCGTGGGCGGAGCCCGTCAAGAAGAAGCCCAAATAAGAAGAACGGTAGAGATCGGGACCATAAGGGGTCCAAAAAAGGGAACGACACTCGCGAGAAGAAGACGGAAGATCGTTCTCCCAGAACGAAGTTTGAAGACTATACCCCATTAAACGTGCCCAGATCCAGGATCTGGAGGGAGGTAGCCCAGACCGAGATGCGAAACGTCGACCGACCTCGCCCCCTTAGAGCAAAGAGCGGATTGGACAAAAGCAAATATTGCGCCTTCCATGACCAAAACGGCCACATCACGGACGACTGCTGGGACCTTCGAGACGCGATTGAAAAACACGTCAGAGAAGGAAAGTTAAAACAGTACATAATTCGTACGCAAGGTAAGAAAAACAACAAACCCAGACCAAAAAGTCGAAGCCGAAGCCGAAGTCCGAGGCGGGGAGACAAAAGAGACCAGAGGCAAGACCGCAACGCCAAAGGCAAGGAAGTCGATGACAGAACGGAGACTTTTCCTGAAGCAGAGTTTGAATGCAATGTGATCAGTGGGGGATTGGGTGGCGGAGGAGACTCGGCGAACGCCCGAAGGAAATACCTAAAAGAGGTCATGTCCATTAGAGACCGGCCAACCTTTAAGCCAAAGCTCGACGAACCTGAACCCCCTCCGATATACTTCACCAGAGCAGAGCTGGCAAGGGTCGTGCCAGGACATACTGACGGATTGGTAGTCACTGGAGTGCTAGTCAATTGCCGAGTCAGGAGAATCTTCCTCGACCACGGAAGCTGTGCGGATATAATCCTCTGGGACGCCTTCAAGAGGATGAATTTGGATGAAAAGGACCTAAAGCCATGCGTTACCGAGCTCCTTGGCTTCAATGGAGCACCATCCCCACCAAAAGGTTACATCGACCTCAAATTGACCCTTGGCACGAAGGACTCCTTCCGTACGGAGAGAGTTCGGTTCGTGGTAGTGGACACTTCCTCCTCTTATAACGTTATCATTGGTCGTCCTACCATTCACGAATGGGACATGATGATATCCACCAAGCACCAACTCATGAAAATGCCAGGGCCCAACAACGAAATAATCACGATCCCTGGAGATCAAAGAGAGTCAAGGGAGTGTTATTATGAGACAATTCGGGCCCATCACGGTGACCCGGCATCTCCTCCCCGGACAAGGGGGAAGGATCAAGCCACCGAGCTTTCAGGACGACCGACAGAGAGGTCAACTTGGTCGAGCTCGACATGCGAGAGGAGCTACAATCGCCCCGACCACAACCTGAGGGCGAATTACAAGAAGTCGAGATCCGCGGTGACGACCAAGGCTATACCAAGGTCGGAAAGTCTCTGGAGCTAGAGTTTCAAAACGAACTCGTAGCATTCCTAAAGACCAATTCCGACGTATTTGCTTGGAAGGCCTCCGAGATTCCTGGAATTGATCCAGCCTTTTGCTGCCACAGGCTATCGATGTATCCGGGAGCAAAGCCGGTATCCCAAAAGAAAAGAAAGATTGGGGTAGACAGATGACAGGCTCTAAACGAACATGTGGATGAGCTCTTGGAGGCCGGATTTATTCGTGAAATACAGTATACTACTTGGCTGTCGAATGTAGTAATGGTCAAAAAACCAAGCGGGAAATGGAGAATTTGTGTTGATTATACAGACCTAAACAAGGTCTGCCCAAAGGATTCATACCCATTGCCCAATATTGACCAGCTAGTTGACAACTCATCTGGCTTCCAGTTGCTTTCATTTATGGATGCATACTCAGGATATAATCAAATTCCCCTTCACCCAGATGACCACGAGAAGACGACTTTCATTTCGGAAAAAGGAAATTTTTGTTATAATGTTATGCCATTTGGCCTCAAAAATGTTGGGGCCACCTATCAAAGAATGATGAACCGAGTCTTCCAGACTCAGATCGGAAGAAACCTGGAGGTCTATATTGACGATATGATCGTCAAATCAATAAGTACTTCAGCGCACATCGCTGACCTCGGAGAAACTTTTGAGCAATTAAGAACTCGGAAGATCAGGCTGAACCCAGCCAAATGCGCATTCGGAGTACCAGCAGGGAAATTCCTGGGGTTCATGCTTACAAACCGAGGAATTGAGGCAAATCCCGACAAATGTAGGGCGGTATTGGAAATG